>CM070011.1:33161376-33383876 GCA_036247105.1 Cirrhinus mrigala | reverse complement strand
AGATAGATGGACACAAAGATGGGTGGATACATAGATGGATGGATGGATGGATAGATAGATCTTAAAGGTGCAACAAGAGATCTTGGAAAATGCTAACTTTAGCCTTATGCACACAGACTAGACGACCAGAGACAACATTTCTACAATACAGTGTAACACAGAGTTTAAATGTTCAACAGCCCAGAACAGGAAAACTGTGTGGTGCTAATAATGCTCGGGAGACGAGATGGCGTATTTTCCCCGATTTTAATGAAATGCCTCACGCGTCGATACACACTCTTCTACATACATGGGGATTGAGCAAGGAAAAATGTACACAAGCATGCATCCAACTCAGGTCACAAACAGAAAGGAAAGAAATGAAATACAGAGAGACAGATGTCGGTAGAGCGAGTCATCTCTTCCCCTTTCCAGAATATACAGACACACGTTATGCACATGCGTAGTTTTCAGTCTGCAACAAAACTACCGTAAATGCTCTAGTAGCCGTTACAACATCACGTCATTAACCGTGAGAACACTATATAGTACAGTTAGTAAAAATAATACAATACCAGGAAGGAAGATCAGGTTGTTGATGTTTGTCTGCCATTCTCGCTCTGTCTGCAAAGCGTACATGAACGCGGCGATGACATATCCTGTCTGTGTGAACAGGGTGCGCAAAGGTATGCAAATACATATGTGGACAGCTTATCGTAATGTTCGGACTGAACATTTTGATTGGACGAACATTTCTTGGTCCTACGCCTTTCACAGAATATATAAATACATATAAATACATTTAGACCACTTAACTTAATGATTGCTATCGGGATGTGAAGAGATTTTCAACCAGCATAACAAAAAATGTCACTATTGCACATTTAAGGATGTTTCCTACGTAGGGAGTAAAGGCAGCTCACTAGGATTTGAAATATACTGTAATGTAGTATATTTCTGCTTACCACATGTGCACTCACTCAGTTCAGTTAGCAGAGACTTATGCTTGGTCTTAAATTCTTTCAAGTAATGAGTTTTTCAGAAAGGCCCTGTCCCCTCTAGTTATAATAGTTGTTATGCTCCTGACTAATTCACAGATACGATCATAAACATATCAGCACCAGAATAAGTGATGTAAAACCCTCAAAGGGCACATAGAGATCACCTATGCATATGACTGATAACACGCATTCACACGCATGCATGTCTGATAACCCACGTCTCATGTTCAGTTTAATAAAGACATCTCCTTTCACACTGTCTCACTCTCTTGTCTTCTCGCTGTCCTCCTGCCTGTCCCCTTGGGTCAGGTGTAATTTACATTGAGCGATGTGTGTGTGTGGACGGACAGGGTCATTAAATAGAGGGCTCTAGAATGACACATGATGCATAGCAGCGCTGGAACCGTTATGTTGCGAGGTGTCTGAAACGCTGTGTGTGTGCGCGTGAGCGTATGTGTGTCCCATCACTCAGGTGCAACCCTAATGGAAGGCCTGTCTCTGACAGGCGCTGACAGATCACCCATCCCATAATGCCGAGCTGCAACAGTCATTAGATAGCCCTGCTAATGTCTGACCTCTTTCACTGTTCTTCTCATCGCTCATCTGCAGAAAGAGGGGGAGAGAGAGAGAGAAGGTGAGAGAGTGGAGAAAGATGTGATGATGAAAGGAGAAAAACAAATTGCGTTCAATTTTTATTCCTGTCTAGATTAAACGTAAATCCAGATTAGGTAAGTGTGCACAGTCTTAGCGGGATATTGAAAGTCATATAATTATCCTGAACTCTGGATACTCCAAATACTAAGTGACATCATCATGTTCCCATTACCTAAAAGAAAACACACACACACACACACACACCTGCAAAAGAGAAACTGAACCCACATGTGTTTCAGGTCCTCGCTGCAGAGGAACATGGCTGCCATCACTTCCCATTAGGCTGTAAGCAGATGAAATGCTGAGAGACATTAAGGTAATGTTACAGCCCAATAAAGTATTTAAAGACCCCCAGGGGCTCTCTCTCCTGGGGACTGAAGAACGAGTGGAAAGAAAGGGAAAGAGTGAAAGAGAAGGATAGTCATGCTACAGGACTTTGATTATATCCATTTCCGTCTTTACGTGGTCGTGCATTTGTTCTCAGTGTGAAATAAGAGTAGCTAAAAAATGTTTAGCATCTCATCTTAAAGGGACAGTTCTCCCAAAAAATGCTGTGAAATGATGTCATTTAAAAGGAGAGTTTTGCTCAGAGATGTGCGATGCTTCTGCTGTGGCTTCATTTGGAATTCTGTTTGTTAGCAAAGCAAAAACAAAGTAACAAGCAACATAGTGTGGAAAATTTAAAGGGATAGTTCACCCAAAATGAAAATTCTGTCATTAATTACTCGCCCTTATGTCGTTCCAAACACGTAAGACCTTCGTTCATCTTCAGAACACAAATTAAGATATTTTTGATGAAATCCAAGAGCTTTCTGACCCTTCATAGACACCAATGCAACTACCACGTTCAAGGCCCAAGGTAGTAAGGACATTGTTAAAATAGTCCATCAGTGGCCATCAGTGGTTCAATGTTAGTTTTATGAAGCTTCGACAATACTTTTTGTGCACAAAGAAAACAAAAATAATGACTTTGTCTTCACATTCAAGACCACAACACATGTGCGTGAGCCGACATTCTGACTTTGGATTTTATCAAAAGCACCTTAATTTGTGTTCCGAAGATGAATGAAGGTCTTATGGGTTTGGAACGACACGAGGGTGAGTAATGACAGAACTTTCATTTTTGGGTGAACTATCCCTTTAAGCCCTAACAAACTTGTAATTTTTTGTTAATTTATCTGCGACTTCTTGAAGCGAATCCCTGCTATTGGCAAACCTTAAACTGAAGCTTTGATCCTTAAACTTGAGAAATCCAAGACGCAGCCGTATTTCAATGACACGCGCGCAACAATAATGATCACAGATCCATTAGGAACATGGTCGAAAGACTGTCCAGGAAATAGTCTGGCTGTATTGATTTTTCACAAGCCTTTTATTGCATTGCAGCAAATAGCTAATAGCCCCCGTTCCTGCTCTACGGTGAATTATTAAACAGAGTGTTTTGTTATGTGTCAGTAACAAAGTCATTGTAGATTTATTGTAGCTGATATCCGATGCTCCCGAGGAGTCGCACACACCAGCAGTTCTCTGATCCGCCGTCAACGGCGATCAAGCAGAACGGAAACCAATGGCCTATAGACCCTACAGACTAACATAAAGCTAATGCGATGTGGCGAAATCTATGCGAGGAAATCTATGGCATTTACTGGGTGTAATGGGCTAAAGACGGAGGAGCCGTTTCAGTCACAGGTGGAACAGGATAATCTCACACATAATTTCCTGTGGTGAGACATTCAACTAAAACAGAGAGAGAGAGAGGATATTAAAACTAGAGAGAGATTACTGTAGAAACAATGACTTAGAAAGTGATAAAGCACTTGGCAATGACCTAATGTGAACAGAAGAGATGGAGAGAGAGAGAGAGAGGGAGGGATGATAAAAGCAGAGAGAGAGGGAGAGAAGTAGAGGAGTTAGTTAAGATTCAGGAGGGCTGCAGTAGGCCTATCATTACCATACATCAAGACAATAAATGAGGCTTTCAGCGGGCCGTAATAAGAGTTTGATAAATCATCAGGCGAGAATTAACTAGACGTCAAAACAATGTGCAGGGCCTGATGGATGGGAAGGGTGGGGGCCAGGACACACATTAGTCAGGCTGGCCACTGACACACACTCACACACACACACTGAGGGTGGGGGCCTGCACGCACATTAGTCAGGCTAGTCACTGGTGCGCGCGCACACACACGCACGCACAGACACGGGAAAGGGGAGGAGAGGGAGAGAGCCAACAAGGTCACAAGAAAGTGTGTGTGTAGAAGAAGGTCAGAGGGGAGATTTTGATCAAAGAAAGAGGTGTGTGTGTGTTCGGTTACATGCAATAAAGTTGGGATGGAAGAGGTGCGTGATGAATACATGACATAAGGTTAAATGAATAGTTCATATTCTGTCACTATGTACTCAGTCTCATGTCATTTCAAACTAGTGTGCTGTTATTTTTATTATGGAACGCTAAAGGAAAACTTTTTGTAGCATTTTACACACCATGTCAGCCCAAAAAAGATGCATGATTTAAAAATGTTGCGCTAATTTTGTAACACCAGGTTTGATGTGATTGAAGTCAAATCATTGGTTTCTGCATCTTTAAATCTAAATTGCTACATTTCCTCATATAAAGCTTTCACATGGCTCTGAATCAGTGTTATTTTAGTATATATATATATATAATTTTTTTTTTACATTTTCAAAAATTATGTTTTTTTTTTTTTAATTGTTGTCGTGTTTTTATTGTGTTTTATTGTGTTTGTTAGCTGTATTTTTTTTATATTTTATATGTTTTTACTCAAAATAACACAGCAATTTATACAGCAATTTATATCTATATTCCTTTCTGGCCCTCAAATCTGATTGGCCGAGAAAAGTGTAATATTCTAGTGATATTAGAGCTCCAACCGTTTCACCATTTGTATCACTCGCTTTAGGTATTTCTCACAGCGAGTGTTATGGCTGATGCCCAAATACACAATAATTTTATTAATATTGTATAATATTGTTTTTGTGTCACGGAATGTAGCTTTACATTTTTTAGGTGGAAAAAGTACTTGTTTAGACTTTGAATATGTGATTTGTTAATAAGGATAACATCTATTTGAAAAGTTGCTTTAATGTTTTCGGATATGTGAGCTCCAGGCCGTTCAGCGCTCATGAACCCACCGAGAGCAGCCTTACCTCAGCCAGATCTTCTGGAAATTGCAGCTGACTCTGATGTCTCTATAGTAGTTAAACATGAGTTATAATTCAGTTTGGGTAAATCTAACAAACAGTCTTTGGTCTCAGTAATCTATGTTCAGTGTTCCAGGGCAAATAGTTTTGGCTGAGGACAAAATCTCATAACGTTATATTTTATGATTTATGTATATCAGAGCACTTCCTTTGTACTTTTGGCTGAATTGCAACTACTTTTATGATGGCTGTTGTTGTTTATTAAATATTATTATTCAATAAATAATATTTTATAGAAATAACCATAGTAGGATTTAATAATAGAATTTAGTATTGGGAAATGCTGTGTTTGTCTGTGTGTTTGTGGTGGTGATTTTAGATGGCGACAAGAGATTGTTTTTATGAGCGAGTCAGCAGTTAAGATTTTTATATTGAAAGAGACTGAAACAGGGTTGTAAACAAGTTATTTTTACATTCAAAAACACCTTGTAAGATGCAGCCAACAAATGCACTGAGCAGCACTGTCATCGGAAATAACTCTTAACAGAAAGTATAGTACGACAAAGATATCGTTTTCCTCAGCGGACATTCAAACTAATGTTTTATTGTGAATATGAGACTGAGCTGAAGAATGAATGCTGTATCAGATGCAGGTAATTACACTCGCTCAGTCCATCTCTCCCTCATAATACTTTACATAATATAGTGAGCTTTTACTACAGTAGTGCAAAATAAGTTTTCATTGAAGCAACTCAAACGTTCCTTCGTTACTAGTTCTAAAGTGACATTTTTGAATTAGTAGGAGGCTTGGGCTCAGTTGTCAAACTGTCATACTGAGATTTGAATCCGTTCCGGAAGGAAGTAGTTTGCATAAAAGAGAATTTTCAAAGACACTCCGTTGTTGTTTCTTATTTATTTACCCACTTGTGTCATCGAACTGTTGTATAAACCCAATATCACACTCATAGCCATGCAATATGGCTGTATATCGGCATACAACCATATCTCCTGGCTACTTGTGTGATATTGCTCATTCAGCTTTATTTCAGTCGCCATAAATGATTCTAAATAGTTTTACTTTTAGATAACTCTAAAAATAATATTCTGAGTGTAGCACAAAAGTCGTATGGACTACTTCCTTGGTCTTTTTATGGTGTGTTGGTACTTTTTTTTTTAACTTGGAAACAACAAAAAGAAATCCATCAGCGTTTGTGATGAGAAAAATACGTTATACATTTAAACATGCCAATGCTTTTCAGCTTTGAAGCCTTCATCGGAGACCCTAGTTGACGCATTTTGTGCAAGTTTTACTTCTTTTAGCGACTTTTTGGAACTTAACAGCACTGCAAACTGTCTTTTTATGAACAAAAAAAAAAAAAAAGCTAAGTATGAGGAATACAAAATGAACTTGAGTAAACAATTACACAATTGTTATTTTTGGGTGAACTATCTCTTTAACAAAAAAGCCCTGAAGACAAATGAAGAACCAAAGGAAAGAGGGTGAGAAAAAAAGAGAAGTCAAAGAAAGAGAGAATCTCAGAACTCTTGGCTAGAATAGATCCAATCAAAACAAAGAAAAGCAAACAGTTTGAACAAATGAACAGTGTGTCTAATCTTGTAGTAATCTAGAATACATTCCATTTTCGACTCGGAGAAAGCCAAACAAATACATCCATTCCTTTTACAAGCCGTTCACAATGAAAGAGAAAAAGTTAGGAGGTGAAAATAGAGCGAAAACAGGAGGCTGAAGACAAATGAAGGGAAAGAGATACCCCTGCAGGCCGCTGTGTATGTGTGTGTGTTCTTATGATGAGCAGCATAAGTAGGCTACAGTGTGAGGCATTAGGGGCCTGGTGTCACAGTCAGCGCCGAGTGCCCGCGTCTCATTCTCCTCTCTCTCCAGCCCACCGCAGGGAGATTTAATTGCGTGGCGTTGACCTTTCCATGGTCGCCTTGACAACCCTGTGGGCAGCGGGGAGAGGTGACGGCTGCCCGATTACTTCTGACAAGGCGAGCAGGCACTAACGATGACGAGGAAGATGAGGACGAAGAGTGGATAATTAGAGCTCATAGTCAGCATTGGCTAGTCGCTACTGCCAAGCTCCAAGGACTCCTATGTCAAGTCTACTCAGCCTTCGGGAACTTGAGCGAATGTGTGTGTGTATGAACCTGTCAGGCCAGGGAGCAGAGGGCTAAGCTAAAGCGACAGGTCGATTGAACAGCACGAGGCACAATTACTACGTAACACTCAGAGGATAATAATGTTCCGCAGTAACACACACACACACACGCACGCTGCTTTCCAGTTAACCTGATGTAATATCTCTCTCGGGGCCGCTGAACGTGATTTGTCCTACAGAGTCACCGTTCGAGGCTGAGAGTTCAGGCCTGTAGGCCTCAGCTGTGCTGTCACTGCTGGCCTGCCATTAGCCTTAGCTTGTGCTCATGCCGTTAGCTTAGCTTTTATTAGCATGTACACTAGGCATTTGGAATCCCGTGACAAAAAACTTTGCCATGGTAATCATATTTTAAGCAAAAATATCATTGTACCTACAATAAAATTGCTGACTTTATATAATCTACCACTGTCATCTAAAAATGACACGATCCTAAAAACGTCTAACACTGTTTAGAGGAAATTTAAATGTTTTCATTTAGAAACTATATATTATATCTAATGCTCAATTTAAAAACTTGGTTAAATATATATTAGAAATACACTAACAAATGGTTATCATTTTATATTATGTGATGCTTAAAAAGATCATCTGAAAATATTAAATATATTAGAAATACACTAATAAAAGTTGGCATTATATTATATTATATTATATTATATTATATTATATTATATTAGATTACTTAAAAAGATCATCTGAAAATATTACATGTATTAGAAATACATTAATAAAAGGCAGCATTATTTTATTATATTATGTAATATTATATATTCTTAATTTAAAAAAATCATCTAAAAATACATATATTAATAAATATATTGGTAATACCATGGTATTCTTTGAAGTAGTAGGGGTTCTGTGTAAGTATACAGTATTGGTTGCTACTACTATAGTATTGGTTAATACTATGGTTAGCATTCAGTACCTCAGTATATATCAAAGTACCATGGTATTACCTGATGACTGTACCACAGTACCCCTACAGTCCATTTTGTATGGGTGTTTTCAGCATGTTCACCAAAGTAAATTTTAGTAAGGGCATCGCTATCAAAGAGACCTAGCACCAACCTATGGTACATGACCACGTAAGTTACGCCATCAAGGATTTAGTTGACGAACAAAGTACAAGTGCTACCACTAAAACAAACAATGAACATTAAGTGCAGAGTATGCCTTTCTTCAATCTTCATGAGACCTTCAGGCTCATTGAGGAGGACATTTCAAAATGGCCGCTGTATGTGATTACATGGGAATGAGTGATGGCAAGAGAACTAATAGAAGCCATCTGTCCCAGTAATGAACACACTCATCTTAACGAGCTGTTTTTAATTAAGGCCCACTGCATTAGCCGTGATATGTTGCTTATCAGCAGTCTCCGTCATTATGCAAATATAATAAAGATCATCAAGCAGCATAGAAATTAATAACCGAAGTGGCTGCCAAGTTTTGTTTAATGGATCTAGCAGAGCCTTTGTATCGCCTCGCTTGTGTCAGTGATGTCGTTTATGTTAAAGGTGCTTTTAAGGGCAGATTTGGACCAAGATCCAGGGATGGTGTAAATAACAACAGGTTTTATCAAGCTTTATTTATCTCCGTTTATAAACCAGTCACTTTTGTTAAGTTTTAGAAGATGCTAGCTTGCTAGCGCCCACCAGCTATGCTAGGCTGTGCCAGTTCACAAGCAATTTTTTGTCAGCAGGGCAGATTTTCTAAATTGATTTCAGGCTCTTCAAAACTACACATTGTATTAGCATGTGTGTTCGCCAAATGAAACCCATGACCTTGGCATCGCTAACATCATGATAACATCATACTCATACGTTTTTAACTTTACAATGCTTCATTAAAAACTCCCACTGTGACAAAAAGGCTAATTTTCTGTCCATATAAGCAGTCGATTGACTGTAGGATGTATATTAATCCACTTTAAATGATTTCCGTGTGGCTCAGGGCCTGTAATGTCCAGAGCAGGCTGAGGAGAGAGACAGAGGGAATGAATTGAAAGCCGGAGAAAGTCCAGAGCTGGAACGAAAACCTGCCCTCAAGCTCAAAATCCGACTTAACACTGCTGAAAGACCTGACAGCGCTGCGTAACTCAATATGCTACCATGAGTAAATGGAAAGGACATGGAAATGCAAGAGAATAACCACAATACTTCCCAGGGAAAATGACGATTAATCCAGATCTTTCTTTTCTCTCTTTTCTCCTTCACACTAACACTCTGTACCTATTTTATACTGTATGAATTATTGGATTTGTGTGTGTGTGCGGCACACCCTGTTTTGCTTCAAAGGCAGTGTGTGTGTGTGTGCATGCGGGAGGGGGGCAGTGGGCGCCCCTCGCTGACCCCGTGGTCATTAATCTCTCTCCTTGTCAGGGTAATGGATGATGATGGACAAGCCAGTGTTTGCTACGTATCACTGCACACATACTCTAAAAAACACTCTTGGTGCCCTACTGACAGCTCCACACACACACGCATACACACACACACCCTCAGTCATTCAGTAGTTGACAGTGTCTAAAGCAATCAGTCAGTGGGTTGATGCTAAATCTGCACTCTGTGTGTGTGTAATGTTGAAGTGTGTGTGTTTGTGGAAGTGTGGTGTAGAGGTGAAGTGTTAGCAGTAAGCCCCTTCTGTGATACAGCATGCCCATTGTATGTAGCTCAGCTAACTCAGTGTGGCACATATAGGCAAACGCTAATGCCTGGGCCTCGGTCGCCCCCTCTGGTGGCGGAGCAGGGAACTTCAGGCAATTTAAAGTTGTGAAGCTACAATAAAGCTACACTTTAGAATAGTACAAAATAGTACAAATTGCAAACATAAATTAGCTTTTGGGGAAAAAAATCTTCCAAACTATGTTTTTACTTGATAAAGTTAAAAAAATATATATATATATTTGTACATTTTTCCTATTTATATTTTTAAATATTATATAATAAATGTAATGGAGTTTTACATTTATTATTATTATTATTATTATTATTATTATGATTAATAATAAACATCAAAATTGTATAAAATAAAAGTATAAAAAAATAAATACAATTATATATATATGAGGAGTTCCAAAACGCGATAAAAAACGCCATTTTTTTTTTACAAAATTGAGTTCCTGCCAAAATCAGTATTGTATCTGGTCGGTATTGAAAAGGCCATTTTTAATTTTAAGCAAAATGCGATATCCGCTGTGTTATTCTGTCATGTTTTCTCCCTATCTTTCCAAACCGCGACAAACCCCAGACTCCCTTCTCTGCAGAATGCGATACATCCGCTCAGCCAATCACGGCGCATGATTTCACGCATTTTAAACGGTAAAGGCGGCGCTTTGAATATACCCCGCATCCTAGTTTTCAACGTGATGTATCACAAACATATCTGACGAATCCTTTCATAAACAAAGTGTAAACAGTGTAAATAAGAGATTCATTGTGCAGAGAGTGTAGAGAGCTTCGTTGGAACTTTGTGAGATCGCGATTAACTAAGATGAGTGACAGCTTTTAATGATTTTTAAAAGAGTTTGTAAATGAGATACTGATCTAATACAACAGTTAAACAAGAAGGTAATATTAAGTGACTAACATTGTCTGACTATAACACTATTCCCCGATTTTGCTCTATTTCGTCGAAACAAAGGCACAACTGAGCCGCTGCGCATCTCTATTCAAACACAGCTGTTTCCTTTATGAACGCGCGTTTTTAAATGGATCTAGTGAGTCAATGAATCAATTACCCATTCATAAAGACAGTCACTTGCTTTATTCCTGAATGAATCAGCAGTTCGAACGAATCAAATGAATGATATGATTCAGTAATTAAAACCGTAATTAATATTTATATATTGAAAATTTTATACTTAAAACATTAGCTAATTTTTGATCAGATTTTTTGATTATTGATTAGAAGGTGCTCCTAGAATTTCGACTGTGCTCCTAAAAAGAAAAGTAAGTGTAGAAACCTGATGGATTTATTGCATTTTGGGTGCAAAAAAATAATCCGTTTTAATAATAAATCTCTAAAAATCAAAATCTGGATTTGAATTTTTATGTTATTATAACCTAAAGATGCTATGTGAAAGTTTGAACAG
Organism: Cirrhinus mrigala; assembly: GCA_036247105.1. Taxonomy (NCBI): domain Eukaryota; kingdom Metazoa; phylum Chordata; class Actinopteri; order Cypriniformes; family Cyprinidae; genus Cirrhinus; species Cirrhinus mrigala. The sequence continues at coordinate 33,372,810 of CM070011.1, read as the reverse complement.
AAAATAGTGGTTTTCATCTAGCCACTTTCTTGGTAAAGAAAACACATTTTTACTCAAAATTAATCAAAGTGGATTTATAGCGTTTTGGAACCAAACTCTTCATATATATATATATATATATATATATATATATATATATATATATATATATATATATATATATATATATATATATAAAATGCTAAAAATTCAAATAAAAAACTAAAATTAAAATTAGAAAAAATAAAAACTAAACATATATATATATATATATATATATATATATATATATATATATATATATATATATATATATATATATATATTAATATATAAATGAATTTGTTTATTTATTATATTATAAATGAATTTGACATGCTATATAATATATTTATAATGGACTTTTAAATATACTATTATTATTAATAATATAAAATTATATATATAATGGAATTGTAATTTCTATATATATTTTTAAATTCTATAAATCTATAAATATGATAGAATATATAATGGATTTATTATTATTATTATTAGTATTATTATTAAAAAACAACAATTATATAAAAAATAAAATTATACAAAATAAATACAATGATTATTGTTATTATTAGTATTATTATTATTAATAATAAATCATTATTATTATATAATAGAATATATAAAATAGTAGAATTTTAAATTTTATATATAAAAAAGTAGAATTTATAATAATAAAAATTATATATATATATATATATATATATATATATATATATATATATATATATATATATATATATGAAATGGAATTTTAATTATTATATTAGAATATAAAAAGTGCACTTTAGTTATTATATTATAAAGGAATTTGAAATATTACATAATATATATAATGTAATGTTACATATAATATTATTATTATTAATATTATTATTATTATTATTGAATTATTAATTTAACTATATTTAAATATTATATTAGATATAGAGATGCATATATATATATATATATATATATATATAATTTTAATTTATTGTGCATAAAATTGTATATATATATATATATATATATATATATATATACAATTTTAAGTTATTGAATGCACAAACTGATTCACTACAATGAATGAGACTTTCCATGAGCTTCATTTGAAAGAGCAGACAGTTTAGAATAGCATGTTTGATTATCATCTCAATTCGCTTTGCTGTAAGGCTGCATGTAATACAACGTGACATTAAAAACTGCGGAGTAGCATTTTGTCCTGCAACTTTATTGAAAAAAAGAGCAGCCTGTGCCCAAAAAACTTCTGTAATGTGCATCTGAGGTGTCACGGGGAGGTCAGAAGCACAACACGCTCACTCAAAGCCTGCTTCCCTCTATTTTTCACTCCCTCCCTCCCTCCTTCGTCTCCCTCTCTCTCTCTCTTTCTGTCCAGCCAGCACTGTTCCAGCACATTTCAAAGCAATTACTCTATGTTGATTTAGCTGTCATTGGGGGCATGTGTTTCAACATGATTTATAGACTCGCTCTCCGTGCCAGTCGACTTGCCATAAATTGCACAATATTCAGAAAGGGCTCATTTGCTTAGCGTTACATTAGTGGGGCCGATGATTGCTGCACAAAGTCATGTAAATGAGTTCTGAGAGGCCCCATCACTCATGATGTCATGTAGCCAATCCTATTATTATTTATTAGCATAATTGCCCTGTGTTTCCCCAGGCCATGTAGCACTCCTGATATATGCCATGACAGCTCCACTCAGTGTGACAAGTAGAGATAGATAGAAAAAGAGAGGGAGACAAATCTGCACCCCTGAACATTATCGCGTGCTTGAATGCGTTTCGTACAACCTTGGTGTGAATACGTTCAGATTGGCATACTATCATAGTACGCTTGCTATTTCTGCAGTATATTGTATGGATACTGTGTGTGGTAGTATGTACATTATCTTTATGTGCTAGATTTACCAAAATCTGCAGTATGCAGAAAGAGGTTATTTTAGAGTAATAAGTTCCATGTGCTTGCTTAGCAAGCTGATGGATGAACTAGAAGTATTGGCTGTGATTTCTTTCTTGACTGACACATTTTAAAGGGATAGTTCACCCAAAAATGAAAATCCTGTCATTAATTAGTCACCCTCACTCGTTCCAAACCCGTAAGACCTTCGTTCATCTTGGAAACGCAAAGTAAGATATTTTTGATAAAATCGAGAGCTGCATAGACACAGGCTCGTTTTGAACCCTTGTTTCTCACATGAACACCACGACGCAGTGTTTACTTATTCGCTAGGCCACAGTTCCACCTAGAGTGGGTTTTTTTCCCCTTGGACTTCTATATGAAACCAAAGCATTCTCACACCAAACACTGATCTGTTGTTTCCAGCAGAGATAGACGTTGTCTCTCAGCGAATGGAGTGATAGCTGTGTATATCTGTGCGATGTACATCTGTGAGATGAACTCTAACTGGATAATCTGTGCAGCGCCCCTCACACTTCACATGCGCACGTTCGCACAACAAACACACACATCGCCTATCACTCACAAGCACTCACAGTTTGGTATGGAGGCCGTGTTTATCTGTGAGAGGAAGGAGCCAGAGTCTGGCTGTTATCAGCTGGCGTACAGCAGGAGTACAACTGATACCATCACTGCTTTCTCAGACAGACAGAATACACATTTACTGTCATTGTCTTGTGTGTTTATAGACACTCAGACTCGGATCGGTTGTGGTGAATTCACCCCCGCAACTCACAGTGGAAACATTGCAATTTAAAATTGCAGGTATGTTGTAGACATGATTGAACGACAGAAATGCATATTTTCATTTACACTACTGTTCATATGAGTGTGGTAGAACAGCACATTTGTTTTTAACATTAAGAAGAAGAAGAAGTGTTTCTTGAGCATCAAAAATGATTTCTAAAGTATCACTGAAGACTGAAGTAATGGCTGCTGAAAATTCAGTTTTACCAACACATGAATAAATTACAATTTAAAATATATTAAAATAGAAAACAGTTGTTTTAAATTAAAATAATATTTCACAATATTACTGTTTTTGATCAAATAAATGACTCTCAGACACATTAAAAAAATATTACCAACCCCAACTTTTAAACGGTAGCGTATGTTGGAAAAATCGTTGTTTGGCTGTCCAGTAATATAATATTCAGTCTGATGTGATACAGAGCAGATATTTGAGCGACTTAGTTATTGATTCATGTATATTCTGTTTATTAATTAAAAAAAAAAATTAAAAAGTTTCACTTGTCCACTATTAAGCCTTTGATGAGCAGTCATTAAAATTGAACATCCCCTTTGTGAATCTCTCAGGAACCCTGTCAATGCCTAATTTACCAGCGTCTGATGTAAAATTCTTTTTAATGTTGAATTTTAATTTTAGACATACGATTGGGGAAGACAATTTAGTTCCCCTTTGAACAATTCCCACCAGATTTACACCTATTACTGATAAATACTATAAGCAAAACAGTGTTTTTGAAATTGAGTCCTCTCAGCGAAGCACTAACATTTCTGAACAGCGTGCAAAACAAGTCCCTATCGTAGGCAGAGTTGGACATGTCATAACGTTGCTAGTAGCCAGTGCAGTTGTCAAACACGTCAGCCTGAGCCATATGAGCCATAACAAAACTCCGTGAGGTCTTTTATGTCTAACCTGCCTGTGTTTACCTTCCCTAGGCTGGATTGGGTGATTGGCACCGGGCCCTTTTCCTTTCCGCCATCGACTCATGACCTTATTTGATCGTTCAGGTTTTACCTCAGAGCACTATTGGGGAAAGGTTATCAGCGCTGAGCAGTGGAGGCAAGAATGTTGGTGAGAAGCTGGGAGAGATAAACATGGAGAGCTGGGAGGACAAGGTTAGTTACATTTCAGTGCAATCTGCTGTTAAACAATCCTGAGAACAAAAGATTCCCTTAAAGTGACAGATAACACAAAATGAACATTCTGTCATCATTTACACACCCCTATGTTGTTCCAAACCTGCATGACTTTACTTCTTTCTTCCATGAAGCACAAAAGGAAGTTTAGATGAATATTCACTCTGCTGTTACGATCTCCATAAAGTGAAGAGTGACCGGGGCTGTCAAGCTCCAAAAATGATAAAAAGCACTACAGAAGAATCCTAAAAGTTGTTTTTATAACATTATGTTTTATGTCAAGTCTTCAGGTAATATGATAGCACTGCGAGAGAAACAGAAAGAAGTACACCACCGTTAAGAAGATTAGGGTCGGTTAGATTGAAAGAAGTTTCTCAAGGTGGCATTTATTTGAAATACAGTTAAACAGTCATTTTGTGAAATATTATATGCATATATTTATTTTGTAATAAAAAAGATGAAGCAGCCATTACTCTAGTCTTACATGATTTTCTAAAATCATTCTAATAATCCAAATTGACAAACTTGGAGCAAAAAACAGTTAAAAACACATTTGTGTTGTTTAATAGTTTTGTGGAAATCAGAAAATCACTGTTTTTGCAACAGTGTAAACATCTTTACTGTCACATATGATCACAAACGTACGACAGTTTTAATGCCATGTTGAAAAAAAAAAAATATATATATATATATATATATATATAAGATTCAGAGAGTTGAGAATAAAGTCGAAATATTTCAAGAATAAAGTCAAAATATTTCAAGAATAAAGTTGAAATATTCTGAGAATAAAGTCAAAATTACGAGAATTAATTTGTAGCAATTATAAGAGTAAAGTCATAATATTTTGAGATTCTAGCCTATTGCGCGTACAAATGGCCCGAATTGGGAGCACCAAGAGATGTAAGTCTCAGCTTTCAAAATCTGCCAGTTTTATACATACAAACAATATGTCTATTACAATAATGTATTTTTTCATGCTCTTTAATGTGGCGTGACAGAGCACTGTATTCGTCTCCGTTTAAGTGCCATGTAAATCAGTCATCTTTCCGATTACAATGAGACTTTTGTTTCATTAAATTAGGCTATATTGTTTTTGTTTTCATTCCTTCTGATGTTCCTTCGTGTTTATATCATGCTATAGACTTCAAATGAAGAGAAAAAACACATTCATAATTTATATTTCATGATAAAACTGACAGAATTTGAAAGCTGAGCTATGTTATATTAAAAGCAACAAAGCACAAAAGTATTGTGATTACTGGGTGGCTGGCATGCTGCAAATAATGAATGGAAGGCGTTAAATATTATGTCCAATCATTTACTGTATTATACTGTGAATAAAACAGCTTGTGAATAGTCACTTATATACCTCAAAAAAGACAACAATATAACTTATGTTAACGAGCTAGAGTCCACTTCAACTTTTAGAGCATTTTATTGTTGTTTTTAATTAAATACATGTGAGGAATAAAAGATTGGACGCCACAGATGTTTTTGCAGAGTTGGTGGTGGAATTTTCACAAAGAAAACAGTATAATTTAATGAAACGAATGTCTCATTGTAATCGAAAAGACAATTGATTCACATGAATGCAACAATCTGTCCCACCACATTAAAGAGTGTGGAAAACACATTACTGCAAAACACAATGTTTGTATTTCACTATAAAACTGACAGAATTTAAAAGCTGAGATTATGTTTTATATTAAAAATACCAAAAGCACAAAGCTTATTGCTATTATTGAGTGCCTGGCGCACTACAAATAGACCAAATAAATGCAACTGAAGACATGAAATATTATTTCCAGGCATACTGTCCCTGTGAGTATAACACATGGTATGATTTCTGCTAATAATCCTACATATTTTCAAATAAATTCCGGTAACTTTCCCAGTGCTCCAAATCTGGGACATTTGCATGCGTAGGCATGACTTTAATTGCCACAATTTAATTCTTGTAATTTTTTATTTTATTCTCAAAACATTTCGACTTTATTCTCGTAATTTTGACTTTATTCTCAAAATACTTTGCCTTTATTCTTGAAACATTTCAACTTTATTCTCGTAATTTTGACTTTATTCTCAAAATATTATGACTTTAATCTCAATTTTCTTTTTTTTTTTTATTTTTTTACATTTTTTAACGTGCCACTAAAACGCCGTTGCAGAAATGTGATACATCCTTGCTGAATAGTATTTCTTTCAAAGAACAAGAAAAAAATCTTACTGACCCTAAATATTTAAACAGTACTGACAGCCTGAGAGCTAAGACAGAGGAGAAGATTTTCTGTAAATAATGACTCAGTTTTGAGTCTTTTTCCACACACAAAGATATCATATGTCTTCGGAATACTTGAAATAATATGTATGGACTAAACTGATGCTATTTTATGGTCTTTTCTTGTCATTTTTAAAGCTTGACAGCTGTGGTCATCATTAACTCACACTGGAATAAAACACAGTTAACACTCCTAACATTTTCTTTTGTGCTCTACATCAGAAAGAAAATATAACAGGTTTGGAACAACATAAGAGTGAATAAATGATGACAGAATTTTCATTTTTAGATAAAGTATCCCTTTAAGGAGCAGAAACACTACAGAACAAACTGCAGGAGAGCACAAACTTGACACTGACTGTGCCATGAGTTGCATAGTTACGGGAACAGGCGATTCTATGGCATATGGAACATGACAAATCATGTCTGACTCACACTGTCAGCATATCAATTTTATGGTTTTGTTATCACCTCAGTGACATCACAGAACGCCTCATTTTGGTCTAGTTCATCACATAAAAGAACAAGGACACATTCCTTTTGCCTCCCTCGTTCTCTTCCGCCCATATCTCTCTCGCTCTGCTATTTTTTTGGTTGCCTGTTTTTTGCTCAGCCCCCTCTTCCTAGCATCGCTCCCAGTGGAGGTTTTGTTTTTTAAGGGATGAATTATTGAGTTAAACAGGGGCGATTAATCAGGGTGTAATGGGGCTACAGGGAGGAGCGGGCGGACCATGCATCACTGCAAGAGATGAGCCCTGTCACAGCACACATCCAGCACTCCTCAATCACCCCCACATTAACACCATAGAGAGAGAGCGAGAGAAGAGGGATGGGACGCGGAGAGATTAAGAGCGAGAGAGGAGAAAGAGAGAGATTAAGGGAGGGAGTGAGTGGGGAGACAGTGGGGAGAGATAAATTGTGATGTAGGATGAAGGGGAGGGGGGTTATGAAGGATCGAGACAGAGAAACAGGGATGAGAGACTGAGGAAAGGGAAGAAAGATTGATAGTGAAGAAAAGAATAAGGAGAGAAAGACAGATATGGGTGGAGACATGGGCTCATGGTAAGTGAACCAGAGACGGTTAATTCAGAAAGTATGGAAGACAGAGAGAGAGAGAGGGAGCGAGATAAAAGGCAGACTCTGGCAGCTGTTGGGGTGCTGAGCAGTATGTTTGATCTCTTCTGGTGGTAGATGTACACAAGCTGCCCACGATCGCACACACACTGAAACACAGACACTGAAGACATATTATGTCTCGCACATTAGATCACACATTCACTCATCACATCACAACATACCAGATGTCTGATTTTATACACATCCAGCTGTGCATTATACCCATTATCTCCTCTCTTTCTATATATATACTCTATATATGAAGGCTTTAGCCATGAAACTCTACTTGTGTTCTAATTGGTTCATTCATTTCAGTGTTCCCAGGCAATCGGATTCACATGCTCATTACCATTTACTTACATAACCAGAATGTATTAATGAATGCTATGTCTGCATGCTCATCTTAGCCCACCACCTCCCTAGCACCACCTGCCTAAGTCTGCTACGGGATCTTCCTCTCTCTAGCAGCAGCAGCCGCATGGTTCCTTTTAATTTTATGATTCGAGCACTTAGCAGAAGCAAGTCTGCCTGTTATGCAGCAGCAGATTTAGGGCCTGTTTACATTAGTGCATTTTCGTTTTAAAACAGTGTTTTAAAATTTCGCTTTAAAGTTTTAAAATTTCATCATCAGAATAGTACACACACCAACCAATTTTTGTAACGGCCGCACATGCACATTGAAATTGTTTTGCAGTAATCAGTTATTCCACAAGGTGGCAATACTGTCCCTGGCCGTTGTTTCACAGTAGAAAACGAACTAAAGAGATGGAGTGGAGACTGCAATAACAACAGACGCTCACATTAATGAGCGCTCATGAGCGAGAGGGTATGAGATAGCCCAGCTTTGGTTGTAAAGAGAGCAAAAATATTTATTATCAGTCATAATGGGGAAAAATAGAGCAGACACTGGACTTGAATGAAGTTTACTAAAGCGCATGTGTCGACTGCCCGCATTCACGCACAACATAAAATGGAGTATACTTTGAAAGGCTATGCATTCGACTATAACCATATGCTAGTGTACGCATACAAAAAAAGAAGTATACTGTGGGCTTAAGGGAACTGTTGACAGATACTCTAAAAAATGGTGTAGGATTTACATTAAAGGAATAGTTCACCCAAAAATGAAAATTAGTCCTTTATTTACTCTCCAGGCATCCTACTGTAGGTGTATATGACTTCCTTCTTTCAGACAAATCCAATTGGAGTTATATTAAAAAATTATCCTGTCAAATCCAAGCTTTAGAATGGCATGGGTGAGTGTTTCTCTTCATCAGTTCAAAACAAGTCCAATAAAGTGCATCCATTCATAATAAAAAGTGTCTCACACAGCTCTGGGGAGTGAATAAAGGCCTCCTGTGGTGAATCGATGCATTTTTATAAGAAAAATATACATATTTAAATTGTAAGAATCACTTTAATCTAGCTTGCACTAACTGGTCGTACACGGAAGCAGCTCTGGGCGGATGACGTAAGACGTCGCCGTTGCACATGCGCCACTCGGAAGTGATGAACCCGAACGCACTGTAGAGATGGGTAAACACAGCACTGATCATGAATTAGAAGATAAAAATGAGGATTTGTAAAGAAAAATGTTGGAGGATTTCAGTATAAACCAAGAGGAGAATGGATTTCATTAGTTAAACTAAGGAAACTCTGCGTCCTTTGCTCCTGTAAACAAACGTTGGTTTGTGCGAGACTCACCAGCGTATGCGCAATGCCAACGTCCTACGTCATCCGCCCGGAGCTGCTTCCGTGTATGACCAGTTAGCGCAATCTAGATTAAAGTGATTCTTACATTTAAATATGTTAAATATGGTTTTTTTTTTTTTTTTTTTTTTTTTTTTACAAAAATGCATTGATTCGCTTCAGGAGGCCTTTATTCACCCCCTTTTTATTATGAATGGATGCACTTATTGGACTTGTTTTGGACTGATGAAGATAAACACCTATAATATACCAGGATAATCTTTAATATAACTCCGGTCGGATTCGTCTGAAAGAAGGAAGTCACATACACCTAGGATGCCTGGAGGGTAAGTAAATAATGGGCTTAATTTCATTTTTGGGTGAACTAACCCTTTCACTCAGAAATTGCTTTCACAAATAATTACAAAGAAATTGCATATTACATTGCATCAGAAGTGACATTTTTAAGTGGAATGACTAAAATAGTGTTTTCTACACGTCCTTCAAAAATCATTTCTTAATTCCTTTTTATTGTGGGAAATACTTGAGTTCCTATTAAAATATCCCACTTTGCTTAAATTTCCACATTTTAGCAGATTAGCTCAGCACGAAAGATCGTTGAGATCTAAAGCAGACATGTGAGGTCACTGAGGCCTATTCTCACACTAAGAAGAAGGAGTCTTCATTTGCTCTCCATTTAATCTAACTGTAGGCTTTGAGAATCTCAATTTATTTGTATAGCATTTTTCACAATACACATTGTTTCAAAGCAGCTTCAAAGAAAATCATGATGTTGAATGAATGTTTATAACATTTTAATATCTCCATGCCTTATAGTCACATTTAGCAGATTAAAGCTAGGCAATAATATAGTTTACATTTTGCAGTGATATACAAGCAATCAAGCGGTTGAGATTTGCTATTGAGTATAAATCACTTTACTGTAAGTATGCGGATACAGTTGGACATATTTATATATTTAACTTTAGCTGGCTGATAATATAAAAAGATCTCATTTGTGATTTCTCTTTCCTCTGGGCATGGGTATGTTGAATAAGCATCCTGTCCTGACACAACACAGAGCTCACCAATACTCTCACAGTACTGTGTTTGTAATTTCAGCGCTGAATGACGCCATTGTAGGGCAGGAAAGGGCGTTATGACTGATATTAACGTGTGTGCGAGCGGTCAGTCTGATCTGAGGCCTGCTAGACGGATGTCTGAGTTCTCTCAGAGACAGCTGTCAATCACTGCGTTCGGCCCACTCCTCGTCCTCGGCTGTGCGCTGGAGTCGTAATCCCTAACCAGACTCCGCCTGTCACAGAGGTAAAGATAAGTTTGATAGGCTGCCAGTACGAGACAGAGCCTTCCTCTCCTTCTCTCTCCGTCTCTCCCTCTTTCAAGGCCTTCAAACCTAAACTGTCAATCAGAAAGTGTCTTGAGCAAGGAAAAAAACCTCTCCCCACTCAGAAGTTCAAAGAAGGAAATCATACAGGCTTTACAGAGACGTTAATAGCTGAGACACTGCAGCTTTCTCCGAAGACATTCAGGCATGGTTTAAAAGCCGTGCCAACAAGTGAGGACTCATCTTAGAGTGTCAGACAGACAATCATACGGTCTGCGGCTCTTCATTAGTTAAAGAGAATACCCTCGCGTCTCAGTCGGCACTGTTATGGCCACGGGCTACAGCCTAATCTCAGCCCTCCGCCAACAAAAAGAGACACATTTTTCACGGTATGCAATGGAGTGATCCCTGGTGATGACTCTTTCACTCACTCTCTCCCTCTGTCTATCACTTCTTTCTCATCTTCGCCTCCCTCCCTTTGTGTCTGTCAGGCTGCTGTGGGTGAAGGAGTGTTTGTGATGGGTGATGTCTGTGTTCACCGTGCCGCCTCTCTCTCTCTCTTTCTCTCTCTCCGCAGTCAGATTTGTCTGCTTTCAGCATACCTCTTTATTCTGATATCATCTCGTTCTCACTCTGCGGTTGCGGAGGTTGGGGAATATGTGTGTTTGGATAAAATACAAACACACACAGCGATCCTTCAAGAGTTTTCTCTCGATCCTCTCTCTCTCGCTTTCATCACACAGACACGTTAGTGTTAGAGAGGACGTCTCATAGACGCGATCGTTTTTATATGAAGATAATGATGTTTACTGTACCTTACCCCTAAACACAACCTTTCCAGAAACTTGTTGACAATATTGGATTTAATGCAAAACCATGATTTGATTTAGCCAAGACATGATTTATGAGTCCTTCGAATAGCCAAAACCACTTCAAAAGTCAGTTTTCGACATGTTTCACTAGGCCATTTGCAGAAATCTGGCACTCACGGATACAGCCAAACCTGTACAAACACAAGCAACCCCTACTCACACCTGCTTGAAGTGTTCCTTCTTTCTTTCGTTTTGTCTTTCATCCAGATTCTCTCTAAATATATCAGTCAGGTGTTTTAGCGGTAAACGGGGTTGTTGACTGAGCGGTCTTCTCGCAGACCACAGGCCGAGATGCAAACACACACTGCGGGTACTCACTGACACTAACTCTTTAACCAATCATAGACCAGCCGGCCCTCCCTAACCCAACCGTACACACCTAAACAAACAGTTTGACACCTAAGTCTATCCATGTCAGTCATCCTCACAACACTGCTCAGAGATCTGTCCAATAAAGCTCAGGAGACATAATCAAAAGTGGGTTTTTTTTCTTATTTTTTTAATCAAATGTAAATTCATGTCATTCTTGGTTAAAAAAGTCTTACAGGTATATTTGTAGCAGTAGCCAAAAATACATTGTATGGGTCAAAATGATCAATTTTTCTTTTATGCCAAAAATTAGGATATTAAGTAAAGATCATGTTCCATGAAGATATTTTGTAAATCACCTACCGTAAATATATCAAAACTTATTTTTTTTTTCGTAATATGCATTGCTAAGACATTCATTTGGACAATTTTAAAGGCGATTTTCTCAATATTTTGATTTTTTTGCACCCTCAGATCCCCGATTTTTCAATAGTTGTATCTTGGCCAAATATTGCGCTATCCTAACAAACAAATTACCAAATTACCTTACAAAAAATTGACCCTTATGACTGGTTTTGTGGTCCAGGGTCACATTTTATACTGTATTTTTACATTAACAAAACAATATATCTAATAGTAATCAATATTTTATTTATTAAAGCCAAGTATGAATCTTATCAGTTTAGTCTTCTTAAGCATTATACATTTATAATAAATGTATAAAAATGTAATTAATAATAATTTAAACAATATATTTTAATATAACTTATGTTCAGCTATTTTATTAATAGTTCACTTTTAACTGTTTTTGAATTTTTTAGATCATCAGTCATTAAAGCTCAGTAAATATTGGTCACAGACACAGAGATATAAGGTCTTTTATGAGTTTTTTTTGGGGGTTTTCATATTTGTCATACTTTCCTATCAAAATGCTTGCTACGGATGTGAAAACGCAGAAAATCGAACCTGATCCGAATTTTTTTATGACGGACGAAAGTTTCAGGGGCAGTGTGTAAACGTGATTTACGCAACGTGAGGATGTATTTATTTTTGGTTACACTTTATTTTTATAGTCCACTTTAGACATTCTACTAATTATAAGTAACTTTGCAACTGCATGTCAACTAATTGTCATTAATTTGCAACTACATGTCTACTAATTCTCAGAGCAGACTGTTAAAAAGTTGACATATACTTGCAAAGTTTAGAAGAGTGGTAGAAGATATTAAGTAGACCATCTACTAATACTCTGATGACTAGTTGACATGCAGTTGCAAAGTTATTTACTGTTACTAGAATGTCTAAAGTAGACTATCAAAATAAAGTGTTACTATTTTCGAACGTGTGAAAATTTCAGACAAGAATTTCGGACTCTGTGTGCAAAGACCTTTACTTTAAATTTCACCAAGCTAATTACTCACTAAAAACTTTTTTAAACATATTTTTATGTTCAGTGAAAAGGATTTACTCTGTATATGAATTTTAATTCACACTACACAAACCTTTTCATATAAACAGGAATAAGTACAAAACTAGAGTCAAACTAAAACTGAAATGAGACACAAGTAATAAATAGTATAGTGAATAAATGAAATAATCATAACAAGGACATATGAAAACACGTATTTCTGTACATTTCGAAATAAGGTGCATTAAAAGTCTGTAAATCATTGATTAATATAAATATTTTAATTAAAAACTTGTCTCTACATAATATTCAATAAAATTCTATGCATTTGATCTATTAAATAACAGCAGAGTGACTGAGTTTTTGGATACGGTAAGATTAAACATATTTTGGTGAATAAAGTATCACATTTCAGCTATCATTTTGTTAAGGTGGGTACACAAAAAGTTATTTTATCCTTGCTTCTAGAAAATCCTTCATCTATATGCTTTCTAACAGTATCAGTAGGAAGGCGATAAAACAATCATCTTCCATCCAAAGACTCGGTTGCATTTCGCGGCAAAGCAAAAAAAATTGTCAAACAACAATATAAAATGTGGGAAACTATTAAATGGTTGTTCTACAATTAATTGTACTATAAATTATACTACAATTGGAAAATACTATAAATTGATAAACTGTTTGACGTGATGACGTCTGATGTCTCCGACAGCACCTGCAGTCCCATTTAGCAACTTGTTAGCGACCGTCTTTTTTAAGAAACGTAACAGTTTTAAAAAAATCACTGTCACTGGTGTGTTTTATATTGGAAAATAGAATGTGAAAGTATCTTGTGCTTGTGTGAAACACAGACCTTATTTTAGGGGATTTAATCAAACTCCCTTTCAAAAAGCCCATTGACTCTCATTGCTTGCGTCTCATTAGGAAGGCTGTGTCCTCTGGAGGTCACATTTGAAGGCTGCATATGTCATTGGGGAAGTCTCATTTAAGAAAAGTAACCGTCAAACTGCAAAGTAAAAAATAAATTAGAGTATTTTACACCTAACAAAGAATAACAGTCAATTTTATTATGGTTACTTTTCTTAAATAAGACTTTTCTTAAATTAAATCCTTAATGACGTGGGCATCCTTCGAATGCGACGACCGGAGGACGCAACCTCTGAAATGAAATGCAGCTTAAGAGCCGATGGAACCAGAAGTGCCAATTTGTTTCCGGGTTTTTTCCCTACAAAGTATTCCACCACTCTTTAGTCTTCCAATTAACGCCATTATATTGTTCATTCAGACTAATTCGCGAACGCGAACAAACACAAGATTTATCATATTAACCAATCACAGCCGATCATAACTAAGTCATATCCAATCATATCACAATGAAGGCCTCTCACGTGACTTTCTCCCATTCATTCTCAATTGAATTTTCAGCATTACTCCAATTTTCTTTTTAGATTTCTCTTCAGAAATCATTCTAATATGTGGATTTGGTGCTCAAGAAACATTTCTTATTAATATTACAATTAGAAATGTTTGTGCTGCTTAACACTTTTGAGGAAATACACTTTTTTTTTTAATCAGAATTCTTTGATGAATAGAATTTAATTAATAGCATTTATTTGAAATGAAAATCTTTTGTAACGTTATAAATGTTTTTACTGTCAACTTTGATCAATTTAAAGTGTCCTCGCTGAAAACTAAATAAAAGTATAAATATCTTGCTGAGTAAAAGTCTAACTTTTTAACAGTAATAATGTACTGTAAAAGATTCTTCAGATTTGGTCTTGGATGCATTGGATAAAAATGTTTATGATTTCTATGTGACTTATGTGATATTAATAGCGTCTTTTTTCAACAAGAAAAATCTGAGAGGCAAGAGGCTTTCATCTTCATTTGATCTCCATTTAATCTCATTGCTGTCTTAAGAGAAACAACAAGTTATCTCATTTGTGATTTTTCTTTCCTAAGGGTATCAATCCCATCATCCCCTTCCCTCGCTTTTCTCACCCACACGTATGCAGACTCTCATCACAAATTAACTTGCTTGCCTACTTCTCCTTAAACACACTTTCACACCTATCTCCATCTGCCATCTTACCACCCACTGGCACATACGTATCCTCGCTCCATCAAACACACGAACATACACGCAACAACACGACTGATCGCTCTGTTTGATTGACCGTAGGGTGCTGTGGCATCCAGTCGGTCATGTGATCCGCACTGGGCATCAGCCCACACGCTAATTCAGCACATGCCTGCTTTTCCCAACCCTCAACCATGTCCTATTAATTTCAGTGGTCTGTCGACCAAAATAGTGAATGTGATTTTGGTCAGAGCACAAGGGTAAAGACGTTTTCAAAGAAAGCACAAGCTGCGTGAGACAGTGAGAACAGTGTGTATGTGTCTATGTGTGGGCTCCCAGCAGGATGTGGGCACCCCTCCCAATCCTCCTGGCAGTCAGTGTGTGTAAGTGTGTGTCTGCGTGTGTGTGTGTGTAATGTCAAGTGACATGTGTAAGCGGGTGCTGTCAGACCGAGGAACGTCAGTCTGAGTGGCAGTCTCTCTGAGGAACAAGGACAGCCGCACGGCCACGGAAAGAAACACTCCCACACAATCGCTTACTTCCAGGAGACATCATTAGACGATTACAAACTTGTGTTAAATGTAAAGGGGAGGTTGTACACTCAGTAAAGTTGGACTGTGGGAGAAGCATCGAGACACATAGGCCAAGTCGGAAAGCTCAATTATTATATCGGTTATTTTGGATATATATATGTATATATATTTCAGGTACAGTTTTTTACTGAAGAACAGTGAAAAAACATTATAATTAATAAGTTATATGGTGCAAATATTTAGAAAAATGCTTCTCTATGGAGTGTTTTCACAATCAGTCGGCCATGTTGGCGGCACTGAACATAAACAGTGTCACTGAGCCGAACGAAACTTGCATATTTTGCTGATTGTTGCTGCTGAAAATGGTCAGTTATTGTCATGTTTTGGGCTGTATTAGTCGGTCAGTCTGGGAAAACATTTGAAATACTATAGACTGACAAAAGTTATAACAAATCAAGGAGAAGAGTGCAAAAAAGTCTGAGGAACAAAAAGCATTTGTGGTTGACCAAACTGAACCAGGATTTCCAGGGCAAGAATCTTGACAACATTCGTGTTAGTTCTTCTAATTTCCGGTCAGGTAGGTAAAATATTAGGCTAATATCTGAAGAATTGACTGAAGTTAAGACGTTCACCAGCATAACTATTGCAAAAAGTTTGGACGTTGCTTGTGTGATAACCATTGGCTTACCTTCGTGGTTTAAAACAGAAATGCTTCCAATATTGCGGCGTAACCGCAGCCGTAACCGTATCTTAAATGCACAGAGACATGAAAAGGGAATCAAGTCGGTATGCCGCACTGTCTGAAACACATCTCTCCGTGCAAGAACAGAGCGTAAGTAACGAGTTGAGTTCTGTTTGTTTCTTCTTCTTGTGGTTTTAAAGGTGCAGTAGGTGATTGTCTTCAGAAACTTTTTTGTTATGCTGGTCTCTTCACATGTCGATAGCAATTAAGTTAGGTGGTCTAAATTTATTTATATGTTTTTATATATTCTGTGGAAGGCATAGGACCAAGAAATGTTCGTCCAATCAAAACTCTCGTTTCGAGTGTTTTGAATGGTTTTCCTACCTGCCTGTCAAATATGTATTTGCATACCTCTGCGCACCCTGTTCGCACAGACAGGATACGTCATCAGCGCGTTCACGAACGCTTTGCAGACAGAGCGCGAATGGCAGGCAAACGTCAACAACCTGATCTTCCGTCCTGGTATTGTAATACTTTTACTAACTGTACTCTAAAGTGTTCTC
Organism: Cirrhinus mrigala; assembly: GCA_036247105.1. Classification (NCBI taxonomy): domain Eukaryota; kingdom Metazoa; phylum Chordata; class Actinopteri; order Cypriniformes; family Cyprinidae; genus Cirrhinus; species Cirrhinus mrigala. Next base: position 33,356,071 of record CM070011.1, on the reverse strand, counting down.
ACGGTTAATGACGTGATGTTGTAACGGCCACTAGAGCATTTACGGTAGTTTTGTGGCAGACTGACAGCTGCGCATGTGCATAAGGTGTGTCTGTACGTTACGTTCTTGAAAGGTGAAGAGATGACGCGCTCTACCAGCATCTGTCTCTCTTTATTTTATTTCCATTCTGTTTGTGACCTGAGTTGGATGCATGCTTGTGTACATTTTTCCTCGCGTGATCATGTATGCGGACGAGTGTGTCGACGCGTGAGGCGTTTTATTAAACCCGGGGAAAATATGCCATCTTCTCGTCTCCCTTGCATAATTAGTACCACACAGTTTTCCTATTCTGGGCTGTTGAACATTTCAACTCAGTGTTAGAATGGTTTGTAGTAATGCTGTCTCTGGTCGTCTAGTTTGTGTGCGTTCATGTATTCCGGGAGGCGTGGCTTTGGACGGCGATTTGCAGGGAGGGTGGGACTTTTGCTTTCAGTGCTATTAGGCTACAGTTAGAATTTTCCAAGATCTCCAATTGCACCTTTAAATAGATTAAACATGTAAATTGGCAAATTAATTTGCGAATTACATGCCGAACGGTGGGGTCTGGACCTGTTCCGTGCATATCATGGATCAACTGCAATCCGCTTAAACCCTAATAGGCTATGAAAGATCAGAGCATAGCCTATCTTTTATTTAATTTAATTTTATTTAATTATTTATTTAATTTAATTTAACATTAAATCGTCAAATTGCTACTCCATATCAATCGCATGCAACGAAAGTACAGAATAATTAGAACAATCATTAATGCACAATAAATAACGGAGCATCATATCTATACAAATTTTCCCCAGAATGTTCTCGCAGCCCGGTAGAAATTCTTCCATGGCCCGATAGTGGGTCGCGACCCGGTGGTTGGGGACCTCTGTCCTAGCTGATTAGTTTATGGTCACCCTATGTTTTTTTATTTTTTTATTTTATTTTATTTTTTTTTTTTTTTTGAGGTAAACATGAGTTTACGTGACATTGTTTACAAGCTGTTATACTGCCGTTTGCATGGTTGAAACACTGATAGAGCGCTTACATGAGACAGGATACGGATTTCGGTAAGTTGTACTTTTTAATTTAACATACCTTCGGATGTTTATTCATGTGTTTTCTGTACTGTTACTGGTTTTAAATGGAGGAGATTATCAGTTCATGTGCACTTTGCACTGCTGCTTCTCTTGAACTGAGGCACTACAGCCATCTGTTACTCCGCGTTAAACAGCGGCAAAATGGTAATTATTTAAATACTGTAATACAGTGAACAGGATTTGAAATCTGAGACTTTGTTTCATATCAGAAGTAACAATAGATATATCTTATTGGGATTTATTAGATGGGAGGCGTGCTACTATGTTCCGTTCATTAACTGAAAACAGTCTAGACTAATCGATTCTTGGGATTTAAGAATCTATATCATTTCGTAAAAATGAAAATCGATTAAAATCGAGAAATCAGTATTTTTAGATATTAATCTGAGCATTGGTTATGATAATATTTGGTATCTCCTTAAAGGTGTCTTGAGTAAAACAGCTCAATTTTTAACAAAGAACATATGAAAGTCCTGAATCAGAAGCGAATATTACAGAATATTGAAGTTTGTTGTGCAGGTTTTTTTTCCCTGCTTGTGATTCTACGTTTGTCAAGAATAGTTTTGCCAAGGAATAGTTCACCCAAAAATGAAAATTCTGTCATCATTTACTCACTCATCGTTTACTTTCTTTCTTGTGCTAAACACACAAGAAGATATTTTAAAGAATGTTGGTAACCAAACAGTTGCCGGGAGCAATTGACTTTTAATAGTTTTTTTTTTTTTTTTTTTATACTATGAAGGTGAATGGCTACCAGCAACTGGTAGGTCTGATTACCAACATTCTTTTGTAGAAGAAAGAAACTCAGACAGGTTTGGAACAGCTTGAGGATGACTAAATGATGACAGAATCTTTGGAAGAACTGGCTTTGGTGTAAGACAGCTGTCTTTGGGTTCGGACAGAGCCATAAGCTTCATCCAGCATTTTGGCACAACTCCTGCTTCCACTCCTCCTCCATCATTCTCTTTCTGGTTCTATACAGCCATAAAACTGTCAGCAGTCCCTCTCTTGTGGTGTTGGAGGGGAGAGCTCAGGCACAAAGGCCTGTCAAAGAAGATGCGTTTATTTGGCTCCATTTGCACATCTCATTTTCCACCGCAAGAAAAGTACATAAACAGAGCAGAGCCTGCCTGGCAAGACATCTAGACTCTCAAATTTTGTCTTCTGCTTTGTGACAAGGTGAGGATGACAGAATGCAAATTTTGATCAGTGTGTTCAAGGGGAAAAAAAGAGAAATGGAACAAGAGAGATTTAGCAGGACACACTCTTCTCTGTCCTCATCTGTGGGAATTCTGGGATAGCCCCAGGCAGCCTTTGACCTACATAGGTGGACTCTGACGGAGAGTGCGTGTCTTTGGTGGTGTATGAGGACAGGTGTGTGTGTGTGTATGTGTGTGTGTGAGAGAGTTATATGGGTCAGGCTCAAAGGCAGACAGCCTCTGTCCCCTCTCCCGCTTTCATTTCTCTGTAGTGCTGACAGGTGACTGACTGCTTGACACACCTGTCAGAGCTTAGCCTCCCTCGTGCTGACAGATACAGACATCTCTCTCTCTCTTCTGCTGTCTTCCCTTCCTGATCCCCGTCTACTGCTCTTGAGCAATGGGACTAAGTGAACTTCCATGTATTAAAAGGTAAAGAAAACCAGAAGCTAAAGTAGATCTGTCTCTGAGGCACTTAAGCGGAAACTCAATCCCTCTTATCGTGACTGTTTTGTGGAAAATCTTCACTCCTGTTTTAGGGAGCTGGACATAAATGAAGAAAAGAGGCTGTTGTTTGCACTTTGTCTTGCCAATTTTTCTATTTTATACTCGACAATACATCAATCAAAAAGTTACAAGGGCATTCTCTCAAATGCTGTAAAAGTACATGTAGTGTACATGAAGTTTACAATTAACTGATTTCTACTCCAATCCATTTTTTGAAATATAAATGTTTAAAAGGGTCATCGGATGCCCATTTTCCACAAGTTGATATGATTCGTTAGGGTCTTAATGAGAAGTCTATAACATACTTTGGTTAAAATTTCTCAGTGGTAGTGTAAAAAAACACCCTTTTTACCTTGTAAAAATCAGCCCTTTTTAGATTGAGCCATTTTGTTGCATTTGCCTTTAAATGCTAATGGGCTCTGCTCACCCCACCCCTCTCTTCTGTAAGCTGATGAGCCATTCTGTTTACTTTAGCCACAAAACTTGCTAACTAGCACATGCATAATAAACCCTTATACTCAATTTTGCTATAGGTGAAGCTGCATCACGAATGATTCGTGCGAACATCGGCACATTTATGTAGATCGCCGGGCACATTTCCTTTTAAAACAAAAGTGACGTTAATCCTCTGCGTCTTCAGCGGCTCAGATGTCGGGAGTAAATGATGACTGCTATGTTCATTATTATTTCCAACAAAAAAACACCTCAATCACTCAATTGGAGACATTCTTGTCTTCCCTTGCGCCTGAGTCGAAACAATGGCAGACTGTTCTCAGCTCAGTCAGGGCGTTCAATTCGCTGTTCAAGAAACTTTTAATATTATTATTATTGTTATTATCATCATCATCATCATCATCAATATTTAAAACAGTTGAGTACATTTTTTTTAAATTTTTTTCAGGATTCTTTTATGAATAGAAAGATCCAAAGATCAGCATTTATCTGAAATAAAAAGCTTTTATTAAGTAACATTGTACACTGTACCATTCAAAAGCTTGGAGTCAGCGTAATTTATTATTTTTTTTTTTTTTGAAAGAAATTATAGAAATTAATACTTTTATTTAGCAAGGATGCTTTAAATTGATCAGAAGTGTTACAAAAGATTTCAGTTTATAATAATAATAATAATATATTAATAATAATAATAATAATAATAATAATAATAATAAATGTTTTTGAGCAGCAAATCAGAATATTAGAATGATTTCTGAAGGATCATGTGACTGGAGTAATGATGCTAAAAATTCAGCTCTGAAATCACAATTACATATTAAAACATATTCAAATAGAAAACTTATTTTAAATAGTAAAAATATTTCAAAATGTTACTGTTTTTGCTGTACTTTTAAATCAAATAAATGCAGTCATGGTGAGCAAAAGAGACTTCTTTAAACATACAATCTTACTGTTCAACAACTTTTGACTGGTGGTGTAAGTACTAAAATTATTATTTAGAAAATAATATTTTAAAAAACTGAATTTAAAAAAGCTATTTAAAAAACCTAAATCTATTAAAAATGACATGAAAATGAATGTAAAATTAAAATTAAAATTAAACACTGAAAATATAAACATAAAAGTTCATTTAAAAATATGTAAAAATACTAAAATAACCCTGCATGCTTTGATTCAAAGTCATGACATATTAGCAGTGAATATTCACATCAGGCCTTACATATTTTACATTTGTATGTTTGTCCTCATAGATGCTAATAACAGCAAATCTGATGCAAATGTCATATTTATCAACATAAAGAAAAAACAGTGCTGAGCTGAGATAGGAAAGGTTTGTGTTAACCTGATGCTGACCGTGTATCTGTTAGACAGAATGTGTGTGTGTGTGTGTGTGTCACAGGCATCCTACAGATGGAATGTGTGTGTTCTACAGACAGGGCCATATGGTCTGATAAAACTGTCTTCTCTGAAGACTACTAATGAATCCTTATGCTGCACAATAAATATTACATGTATAAAACAGATATGATGAACAGTGTGCTTGGCCTTTACAGAGTCAAAACTCATCTATGAACTGAACGTGAGAAAGTGGGAATTATGGGTTGGAGCTTTGAGTTCTGTGAAGGGTCAGTGGTAAGTAGCCTTTGACTGTAGTCTTTGACTTGCACGCTACTAAAAATGGCCTTAATAGTGCAATAGCATTTGACAGTAAATGCGACACATACCACAAAGGGCCTTCAATAGGCAATACAATCTACAGTCCAGTGTGATGCTATGTTTCACCAGCAGAGGGAACTCTAAAATGCAGGTATCAGATGATGGCTTGGTATAAAAGTAAAAAAAACACCATCAACTTTTTCTCTTCAGTTAATGTGACATCCATTAATTTTGTCAGAATTTTAATCAAAGGAAAAAAATACATTTGGGAAACAGATGGTGTAGTTATGTCATCCACCAGCAGTCAGCATTTAAAAAAGAGCCAAAGTCACTCACAGCTGCATTTTGAAAGTGAGTTTGGTTGATATGTGCTGTAAGAAAAGAAACACAACTCTCGTCTGTCGAGTCATTGACAAACATTTGCATGAGGTTACCTGTACAATCCACTGCTGTCTGCTGTGCTATGTACAGTACTATTTGAGTATCCTGTGTCTCAGTAAATATACCCATTCAAATGCTGACTGTGTGACTGTAGTCTATGAATGAGAGGGGCTGTTTTCAAGTATTCACACTTTCTCTCTCTCTGATTCTGGTTAGACAGTGTGCCTTAATTATAAATTAATTGTATCATTAGGAGTAAGTTGCTGCTGGCGGCCGCATTGAGCCTGTCAAGGTTAATTACTGTAACGTGTTTATTTTGTGTCAGCCTCTGCTGCGAGCTGTCACACACGTGCGGATACAGTCTTCAAACGCACGGCTACATGGAGAGGAGCCTCCCGGACAGCAGTAACACTTACAACAGCTTCTTCATCTCTCTCTGTCTCTCTTTAATTGCTCACTCATATTCATATCCATTTACACATCTGGAGTGTTGGTTCTTACACAAGACTAAGACATAATAAAAATGACTGACATTGTCAAATTACGACAGGAGAAGACCACGTGACATGCATAAGTGCATGAATCACACTGTGTGTTGGGAGGGGTGGATAAGGAGAATTTTATTTATATGGATTGTTAATAATCAAGTATCTCTTATCACGACCAAAACACATCTTTACATTCAGTTTTATTTTCAACAAGATGTATTTAAATGAGCCTTCAGGCTGAAAAACTCAGTAAATCCTTAATGAGATGTCCTCATTTGTAAAAAAATTTAAAAAAACAATTACACATTTGTGACCCTGGATCACAAAATAGGGTTAATAGGGTCAATTTTTTTTTTAAACTGAGACTTATACATCATCTGAATAAATAAGCTTCCCATGGATGGATGCTTTGTTAGGATATGACAATATTTGGCTGAGATACAACTATTTGAAAATCTGGAATCTAAGGGGGGCAAAAAAATCAAAATATTTACAAAATTGCCTTTAAAGTTGTCCAAATGAAGTTCTTAGCAATGCATATTGCTAACCAAGCGTTAAATTTTGATACATTTACTGTAGGAAATGTGCAATATATCTTCTTGGAGCATGAGTTTCACTTAATATCCTAATGATTTTTAGCATAAAAGAAAAATCAATAAATTTGACCCATATAATGTATTGCTGGCTATTGCTACAAATATACCCGTGCTACTTATGACTTGTTTTGTGGTCCAGGGTCACATTTTATAATAAATTAACAAATGCAGCCTTATTATTATTATTAATAATAATAATAATAATATAACATATTTTTATATTATTTATTAAATAATGATAATATTAAAATGTTGAAATTATTATTATTAATGTTATCATCTATATTAATAATTAATAAATATGCCCTCGTTCAGATCATTTACATGTGTTTAAAAAGATGATTTATTGTTATGTAGGGCTGGTTCATGCTCTCTAACATCAACATCCCCCCAATTTTGGAATAAAAAGAAAAATAAAGTTTGTGTGTGTGTTTCTCTCTCTCTCTAAATCCAGCAATCAAGATCTGCTGTACACAAAATTCAGCTCATTTACCTGGATAGTACAAGCGATCAGTCACGATCTCTCATATAAATTTTCTCGCTTTTGACTGGTATGATGTATTGAGAGTTTTAGCGCTGACGTTAGAGGGAGAGCGAGAGAGAGAAGATGGAGCAAGTCATGGACAGATTTGATTTATGTCAGTTCTGATCTGCTCAGTAACTCATCTGCTGACATTTTTCTCTCTCCCTCTCTTTCTTTCTCTCTCTCTTGCTGTCTGTTTTTAGCAGTGCTGTTGAGAGAGGAGCTGCCCTCATTTATCAGACTGTCAATCCAGCCCTCTATTCCACACCACTGCTCTGACACACTGACTAATGATGGCTTGCACTAAAGACACCTTGTTCTTAGCAACACACACACATACACACACACTTTACCATTCTACTGAATCAGACTGACAGACTGACAAATGATGTTTCAAAGCAAAGACACCTTGTTGTCTCGCTTTCTCTCTCAGTCATTTACTGGCCCCATCTCACTAATTACCTTATCATACACATACATGATATTCAAATGTTATTGCATCTTTTTGGATCTCAAACTATTCAAGACTATGATTGGAGAAAGACAGGGCCTTCTGAAGAACAAATTGACTTGTGATATGGGCTGTGAACAGATAATTAATGTTTATTGCGCAGTTTATTCTGTTTACAACATAACTCAGGAAATATTGATCGTGTTTGTTATTTTCCCATGATGCTCTTGCCCATTGAATGTGTTTTCATGCTGGGGAATTCAAGAATATTTTGGATGACAACATTAAAATGTTGGGTGAGATTTCCATCTAGTGGCCAATTTTGGTGTAACAGCTTGTGAATAAAAAAATGGAGGTACTTACGGTAAGAACTGAATTTACTTTAAGTTATAAAAAGTGAGGGAGGGTTAAAAAGAAGTGACTTACTGTCTTCTTACATTAGCAGTTCCTCTATACAGCAACAACGCTCAATGAGAGGTAATGTTGTATATCAGACAGGACTGAGAGTTGTTATAAACCACAAAGATTCTCTGTGAAGCCAGAAAGAAACATAACAGACAATGTATGTAACCATAACTGAATTACAACTTGGCTGCCTTTTTTTCGAAAGCTGGAATTGAAAATTGTAGGCAACAGCATTCCATGCATAGTTTGGCAATTATATTATGGAAACTATATTCTGTAAACTACATATTCTGTAAACATGTTGTTCTGCTAATTACATTTCCTTTAAATGTAATATAAGTAATTCGTGTTATTCCACTATTGCTACGCACACTTGTTCCATTGTTTTATATTTAGACGACTGTTAAAACTGGCACAATATTCTATAGTTGGGTCGCTGTACACTACACACTTTGTACTCAATGTACTCTACCATTTAGAGTATGAATTTGAGAAGGGTAGTCGGTCTTCCAGAATCAGTTTCTTTATACTCCTTCCCGTTCTGCTTTCCACAGTTTGTTTTTTGTTAAATGGATCATCTGGGTAGTTGATATGCACTTCTTGTTGGATTTTTTCAGTTTGAACACGACCCACACTCTTATGCTATAAAATGGTTGAATAATGCATAAGTCCTTTCATCTGTTGTTGTGTAGACAGATTTCACTTGATTTCACTTTTGTTTGATCCCATGTGAAATATTACAGCTACAACATTAGCATCTTAGCATGAGCTAGCATCACTAAGAAGGCATTGAACTGCCAGTGTTCATGTGCTCTGTAATCAACAATGACTGTTTTTCTGGTAAAAAAAAAAAAAAATCTTATGTAATGTACAGCTAGATAAACTTCTGTATTTGCACCCTTCATTGCAGGAGAATATAAATGAAATTGAAGATGTAGGCATCACTACTTAAGGCCATGACACATGGTGAGAAACTGAAGTTGTACAGCAACAGTTCTCCTTCCAAATCTTACAGGAAAACAAGGTAAGTTCTTTTATTGCTTAAAAAAAAAAATTCTAAAACTGCCATTTTGTGGTCTTTACTGAGAGCAAAGTGTCAACCAGAGCACTTTAGGCTGACAGAGAGCAAAGAGCTCTAAACGACCCCAGCTGATTAAGAAGGGTCTTATCTAGTGAAACGATTATTTTCCAAAAAAAAAAAAAAAATGTACAATTTATTTTTTTTTTAACCTCAAATTCTCATCTTGTCAAGCTCTGCAATCTGCATGCAAACTCTGTGTATTCCAGTTCAGTACAGTTAGGGTATGTTGAAAAACAACCATCTCAGTGTCACATCTTACCCCACTTCTCCATAGCCAAGATGTGTCGGTGATCTTTCACCACAAAGCATAATAAATTAAATCACACAACTGTAAAGAAATACTGGTAAACATTCTTTCATTGAACACTCAAGGCAGCAAAGTAGTTTTGAATGGTTATTATTAAGTGTTTTTACACATGGAATATAGTAAATGGAACAACATTAGATGGAAGCATATAATTGGGGTTTCAAAATAACAGTAAACCTCTCTAGCTTTTTACAAATTAAAAAAAAAAAAAAAAGTTAGATAGAAAAAGATACATTAAATAACTGTGCTGATAAATTTACATGACACAGAAGAGAGAGAGAGAAAAAAAAAAAAGTTGCTCATTACTTTCAAATTGATCTACTTTATCATGACTCCGTGTTGGGGCCCAGTAAGAAAAAGAATGATGGTAAGAGGAAATAAAACACCAGTGTCCTTTAAAGAATTTGGCCCTGTGAGCAACTCGAGAGCGTGTGGCTGAAACCCAGGAGTATCTTGCATTTCTTCACCTTTCCATATCACACCAAACACTGACATTACAATCACCATCTCAATACAGCAAGGTGGAAGCATGCAAGATCTTGCTTCATTTTTGTCATTGTCTTTGGCTTGCAAATTCAACAGTGACTCTTGAAGTAGAAGAATGGGAGGAACATTGAAAAATCGCATCTCAGTAACTCTAATGAACACGCTTTTTATGGATTTTACAAGAGATTGTAACAAGAACAGAGCTCAGAATGTCCATGCAACGTTACATTACAGATGTTCAACAAACCCTGAATTTACAAGATTTAAAGAAATAATTCACAACCTCATTTTACACAGAATTACAAAAATCTTTACAGAGATGCTACAGCACTGCCATTGCCACAGATGAGCCGCCGTGCTGTCACATCCTCAACTGATCCGAGCAAACATGATTGTAAAAACATGAAACAAAACGTCTTAAAAATTGAGCCAACGATTCCATGTTACAAAATGAATAGTCTAACATTTAAATTGAACAAAAAAGGAAGCATGTTTTCTGCACCTCTGTGTTAATACAACTTGTTAAAAGCTTTAGTAATTGTCCAAAACTTTTTCATGAAGTTCCTGAAACCTCAAGTATTCAAGGCCACAGAATGATCTCCTCTATATATGCAGAATACCTTTATCACTAGGCGTCACGAGATAAAATATTTTATATTCGATTAACGCGATCACACGTCTCAATTTTTGGAAACCTTTCTCGTAAAAATAAAACGTAAAGCATAGTCATACTGACAAAACAAAAATGAAAGATATTCGTGAACAAATCAGGTTTAGAGACAAGAACTCCATACAAAGAGTGCAGTATTATTAGACCTCAAACTTTCTACACCGTTCGAGGTGTGAGCTAAATTGAGCCTGCAGATTCAACACATTGAAAAGACATTCCATCTGTTGCAATACTAGACGATTAAAGTCCCCGAAATGCAGTACTTTTTAAAAGAAAATCTGACAACAAAAAATCTTGGGGCCTAAAAACAAAAAAAAAAAAAAAAAAAAAAAAAAAAAAAGACAAAAAGACAGGATTCCTTCCAAGTTAATGGTCTGAGTATAATGTACAGTGGGCTAAATGCAGCCCTTTCAACAACCCCAGAACTGGTGTGATGGTGAGTCCCATTGGGCAGATGCCACACTGAAGTGGGGTTTAATGATTGGACTGAGGGATTAGTCAGCCGCATCTGTACTTATTTATATCCCTGCTGATTCCAGGCCTGCCCATAGACGCCGTAAGTGGGCATCTGCCAGCCGTTGGGCATATACTGACCCATCTGCTGACCGTTGCCGTATGACTGACCCCACTGTCCGTAAGGCTGGGCCGCATAGGTGGGTTTATTCTGTTGTGGAAAAGGACAAATAGTAAAACTTGAGTTTGCAATAGGGCAGAGGAGAAATGCATGTTTCTGAGAGGTATATCGGTCACGATAACTTTTTGTTGTGCTATAGATTGCCCCAGAGATAATTGTGATAAGCGATATTATTGTCATTTTAAAACCATTTTATGCCACTGAATATATCATAATAATATAACAGCATAATAATGCAAGGCGGCCTACACACTTTCAAATGATATAAATTGAGTACTAAAAATATTAGATACCTTAAACTTGAATATAGTAAATAAACATTTAACAAAGAAGTGCAAAAGTAACAAGTAGAAAAAAGAAAAATGCACAAAGACTTCTTCCATCTACCTTCTTTTCTCTGTATATTAAGGGTGCACACAATTGCTGAAAAACACAATCCCTAAACAAGGCCATATCTGAAGATGAAACTGTTTTGTATAAGCAATTTCTAAATTTTAACTAGCTCCTCATGACTACACAATGTTATGTACTAGAAGCTGCAAAAGTAAAAATGTAAATATAATGGCCAATATATTGCGTCACCAAAAATTGAGGTCATGTACATATGAAGAGCTCATTTGCAAAAACAGATAACTCCATTTTTAACAACTTTCAAAATAAAAATAAATAAATAAATACAGCTAAGTAATACAAAACATGATAACATGATTTTTAAAATTAAAAAAAAAAAAAAAAAATAGATTTTTGCAAAAACTCTTCATATATTGTGTGATAAGTCGATATATTGATTATTGCGACAGGCCTACTGAGAGGGTCAAATGAAGGGGTACCTGGGGCATTTGCATCTGTTGCATGGATCTCATATCAGCTGTTTCTTTTCCCCAGTAGCACTTCACAGTGTGGCCCTCAATGCAGGTCCCATTTACAGACACAATGGCATGGGCCGCACCCTCATGAGAGTCAAACCTTGGGGGAGGATAAAAAAAAAATGGTTAATTTAAGTAAATGCATAGTTTAAAGGTTAAAGGAATAGCTCACCAAAAAATTAAAAATCTGTCAGTAATTACTCATGGCATTCCAAACCCATAAGACCTTCATTCATCTTCGAAACACAAATTAAGATATTTTTGATGAAATCCAAGAGCTTTCTGACCCTCCATAGAGAACAACGCCACTACCACGTGTAAGGCCCAGAAAGGTAGTAATGACGTCATTAATATAGTCCATGTGACATCAGTGGTTCAACTGTAATTTTATGAACCTACAAAGATACTTTGTGTGCTAAGAAAACAAAAATAACATTTTCCTCCTCTTCCATGCCAGCCTTTGACATGCGTTCATGACAGTACCATGCACGCGTGTGATGCTGCTGACACAGGAGTAGGGCTGACCCCTAATAGTTGACTAATCGTTATTCGGCAAGAGGAGGCTTGGTTGACCAAAATTTTTTTAGTCGCAGAAAAAATTACATTAAAAAAAAAAAAGTTTGCAAAGTCACACGCCCTGTGATGGACAAATCATTAACGGCTGGTCTATGTGCTAATACAATACATCAGGCAGGACCTTAATATTGGCTAATCTGAAATATATTAGTAGGAGCAACTTTACATGGTCGCTCAATCCAATGTCAACATGGAAAATGTGTGCTATTCAAGTGTCTGTGTGGAGTGTGGAGTCTTTTTTGGTCATACAGCTAAGAATAATACATCATTTGAATCTGTACAGACTCTACATTTGTGGGCACTCACAATAACAACAAAACATTGCGCTCATTATACACGTAGGCAATTAAAAGGCGTTCTGACATAGAACCCCGATGCACTGCGTCTTGTTTCGATTTTCTTTGCGCACAAAAAGTATTCTCATAGCTTCATTAAATTAAAGCTCATAAACCACTGATGGACTATAGTCACATGGACTATTTTAACTATGTCCTTACTACCTTTCTGGGCCCTGAACTTGTCAGTTGTGTTGCTGTCTATGCAGGGTCAGAAAACTCTCAGATTTCATCAAAAATAACTTAATTTGTGTTCCAAAGAGGAACGAAGGTCTTATTGGTTCGGAACGACATGAGGGTGAGTAATAAATGACAGAATTTTAATTTTTGCGTGAACTATCCCTTTAAAGTTGTAGAGAAGCCGTATGACATACCTCACAAATGAGTAGCCTTTCTCCGGGAAAACCCTGATCTCCATTATCTGCCCGAATGGAGAAAACGTCTGTCTCATCAGCTGATCTACAGAGGATGGGGGGGGGGGGAAACAAAAACAAAAAAAAAACAACAACAACATTCAAATGTCACATTAAATATGAATTTCAAAACATTTCATTTAGCTCATATATTCTTTAATTGAATGGCATTTATTTATTTACTGGCAGGATGTGCAAACCTGTTTGAAAACTCAACTAGGCCTTATAAGATCATATTCTTTTCACAACATACGTACAAATTACAATATTTAGACATTTATACAAACCTGAAAGGCCAGAAGCAATGCCACCACAATACACGGTGCAGTTGCTAAGACTCGACTGGTTCAGGACCTCCTCATAGGACAAGTGTTTGCTGCTGGATGCTTGAGATCAAAAAGAGAGAACATTTTATAGTAGTACAACACAAAGAAATGGCACATGATTAAAAAGAAAACCACCCAGTTCCATAATAGAGACCAAACAAATGAGAGACCAAAGAAACTGTCAAATTATATTGTTCAGACTGACTTACCTTCATTGTTTGATTTAGGAGCTGATGGCTTTCTTGTGGCCCAGTTTGTTCTGATCTGTCTGCCTCCCAGCCACTGGCCATTCATTTGCTGAATGGCACTTTCTGCATCCTATCAGTGGCAACAAAACCAATCAAACTGATCAATAACAAAAAAGCCATAAAGACACAAAAAAAGTTACTTTCATGTCATCCTGCTGCAACAGAGTATAACTTTGCCATCATGGCACTTTTAGACCAAATAACATTACTTAAGCAAATACTTACCCACTTATTAATAAAGGAGATGAAACCGTATCCTTTAGATTTGCCTGTGGCCAGATCCTTCACCACACGGGCGTCACTGCACCAAACACATGAAAGCAGTGAGAATCCGAATGTTAATGAGACAGTCCTGCACAGACGAGGCTTAAATAGCACTTGAATTACACAATATTCCACTTACGATATCTTTCCAAACGGAGCAAAGGCTGCTCTGACATCATCTGTTGAGATTTCTGGGCTCAGGTCACCGACGAAAACGTGGAAATGATCTACATTAACAGTTTGAGGGGAAACGGTTAGATATTTCATTAACCTTGAAGCAAAAGAGAAATACTATTCATGCTTTATAGTTTTACCACATAGGCTCTTATAAATAACACAACATGCACATGCTGGATGAAGAGGACACTTACTGCTTGTGTCTTTCTTTTGACTGCCCGGCATTGAGGCCCAGTTAACTTTCATATCCTAAGAGAGAAAGCAGAGAAGAGACCAGCAGATTAAGACAAGCACCAGCATTTTAAACATCATCTTCATCTTACTTAGCCGCATAATATGGCGAGCCTCCAAACGCAGAAGAAATAATCTGACACCAAAATAAAAACCCAGGCTGTCACTCAGGTTCAAAGAAAAAGAGACTATTTAAAAAAAAAAAAAAAAACTCTGGAATTATTTTCTACATAGTAAAAGAGTCTAAATAGCAGACTTACAAAGAAGTGACATTATCAACTTGTATTACTCCTCAAATGGTCCTTCATTACCTGTTGAGGATAAAATATGTGCACTGAATATATTTTCGCCAAGGCTTTGCTAAATTTGAAGGCCTGGTACAGGTGTAGATGATGAGAAAGCAAGGCTAGATGTTGACATACATGGAGGGGAGGATCAAAAATAAAAATGGTCAACCTGTATCCAAAAGATGACTTGGAGAAAAAAAAAAAAAAAAAGAAATGCTCACATGCTTTGTGGAGTTGTACATGAAAAGTAATTAGGCACTCAATTGAACCAATAAAGAATTCTTGTGCAATGCAAGTACTTTCTAGATAAACATTTTTGCTTATTTGTTTATGCATCAAATTACTAAAACAACTCTAGTATTCTCAGCCATATTTAAATATTACCATGTTAAAGCCCTAAGCTAACGGTATGAACGTACAATGTGTGTTTACCGTGCATTGTCATATTTCAGCTTTCTAAATTTTTTCAGTCAGTAAAAGCAGCAATATGCCACAAAAATAAAAGAATATTTTAACCAAAAAATGCATTTAAAAAAACAGCATAAACAGGGTAAATCCTGGGTCAATATATATTGACTTGTTTTTTTGTAAATAGTTGATGAAATGAAGGGACTTAAAAGGAGGATCTGATGCACAGGGCAAAAGCAACTTACCTGTAAACACACTATAAGTGTGTTAACTAAAGACATTTAGTGTGTCATCTTAGTATATAGCATTAACATATCTCTTACAAGACATTTAAGGGGTGTAACTTCATTTCAAATCATATCTTATCTACTTTTAAGGGTGTGTTCACAATATTTTACCTTTCCCAAGATCTTCCTGCCATTCATGGCAGCCAAAGCTGCAGCAGCATGTCTGTTCTCATAGAACTCCACAAAGCAGTACGGGTCATTTCCAGCCGTCTGAAAGACAAAATGAATTGGGTAAAATCCTTATTTTGTGCAAGTTAAAGGTGTCCAATTTTTCTAAGACCTATCAAAATCATTTGTGAGTAGTGGACAAGAATTATTCTTAAAGAATCATTTCAATCAAAATGACAATTTGATCAAACTTCTCATTACTACATGCAAGAGCAATTTACTCAAATTTGCACAAGAGGAAAAAAATAGACCCGAACATAGCTAGAAATGAGTGTTATCTACCGAAATTTAAATGACGTCTAAGACTCTACTAACTTTATTAACTTTTCCAGGCCTGAAAAAACACAAATTTATTTCCCGGCATTTCATGACAGTGGAATCCCTGGATTTCGGATGTTTTTTCAACTCACATCAATTATCATTTTACAGCTCTTGCAGGGACCAATCTGGGAGAACACTTGCAGGATGAGGGCCTCCGTAACGTCCCTGGAGAGGTTCCCGACATACCTAAAGACACAGAAGAGCACAGCAAACTGAGAAACGCGGTCAATGCGTCGCGTTTTTCCTCCATCTCTCACGCCAGCAGCACATTCCGCGAGGTTTCATTTCTGCCACGTTTTCAGCGCACAAGAGCGAACTGCTAACATGATCCAAAAGCTCCATTTATGAGAAAAACCACACATAGTAAACAGTCTCTCCGTCTGTTTCAAGATTTTACATCAGAGGAAAGTGTGATAAGGGCCCTGGGGGGATATAATAACATTTAAGCGCTTTTTTTGTAGTTAGCTCATTGGGTAACGGAAACCTAGCGCTACAAACGGAACTTATGCACTAGCAAAAGCCTCTTTTGCACGGTAATTAGTCATAATGTGGACAGATTATATCATCCATTTGGACATAACCGGATAAATTAAAGTAAGGTTAAGGGAAACACTGTATTCTTCACCGCCACCTCTGCTAGGCTCGGTTCCGCTGCCCTAGTTTGGTGTTTGTCTAGCCGGCTTGTGCTGTAGGGACTGAAAGCATGGACGCCCGTATCACACTTCATATATAACATAAAGAGTAATTAACGGACTTATGTTCTTGAGCTGATTAACTAAAGTTTGGCGTGCTGCGCTTGCGACCTGTGTGGCGCTTTACTAAACGTGTTTAAACACGAGTTTGGCTTCGTAAAGTGGCCGACTAAACTACAGCAGCACTTACAATGTCCTGGGCTGGTCCTCGTCCATCATCATCATGCTGGTGGAGAAAAGGTTGACGCTTTGACTAAAAACTGCTCTGTTTTTAACGTTGGAGTGGATCAAGCTTCTATGATTTTAACTTGTTAGTTAACGCGAATTTACTGGAATAACTTCCTCTGACGTTACTCATGAAACGTCATCACATGACGTTGCGAGCGCTCTTCTTTAGCTCCTGCTGTTCCTGGAGAAAGAAACCGATTACTGCCCCCTATCAGGTCATGCGCTGACCCTGATGGCAGCGAGTCCGGTTCATTTCGGCGGATCGGTTCTTTCGAGTGATTCTTTTACGTTATGACTTATATGCTTCCCAGCATCCGGGCGAGACATGTTACTTGCTATAAACGTTTCAGTAAAGTCAAATGTAGATCCATAAAGCTTATGGAGGGCATTGATTATTATTTAATATGTCCTAGTTTAGTTTGTTAAAGACATGATTCCTCTTACAAAAATTAAGTCATTTAGAAAATCTGTTAAATGTTCATATTTAATTTGCATCTAAAACTACTAAAAAATACTAAAATTCATATACAGTTATTGGTGTTCAGTCTGATTTGGAAACAAATTGTTCAATCATTGAACAAACCATTCTGTGTGAAATAGAGGAGGGTAATTGCTTTTAGTAACTTGTTATGGTTACATAAGAGCACAATTCTTTATAGAATATAAAATAAGAGGAGGCTAAATAACACCAGAGTGAATTTGGGTAACATGAAAGAGTGCCACACTCTAAAATACAGAATGGATAATGGATTTCGGTAAACTGTTACATGGCTTGTCAGATTCTGTGTATTTCTGTGTCTATTCAAATAAAAGCAAATAACTTCCTAGAATATAAATAAAGGAGGCCAGACATCACCAGAGATAATTTCATAACATTCAAGCAATTCTGTGTAAAATAGAGTAGGGTAACAGATTTTGGTAACCTTTTATGTCTCTGAAGCTGTTCACATCCAAGGGCCAGTTTTATAGTGGTAATGAGTCTTATTTTTCAGGTTATTTTTATATATATATTATATATATATACATCTCTCCCTCTCTCTCTCTCTATATATATGTATATAACACTAGTAACAGAATACAATATGATATACACTAGGCTGTCGAAATGTATATATATATATATATATATATATATATATACATACACACACACACACACACACACACATTTCGACAGCCTGTTACTAGTGTGTATATATATATATATATACACACACACACACACACACACACACACATTTCGGTAGCCTGATACTAGTGTTGTAGTCAAGACCACCTAATCCGAAACCAAGTTGAGACCAAGACCAAGGCAGAGTCAAGGCCAAGACCAGACAAGCACTGCTCAAATTCACATTTACTGTCTGAAAAAAAATCTAATATTAATACTTAGGAAACAAATACAATCTGAATAATAAAAAAATACAAAGCTGTTATCAATCAAACAAAGTCACTAACAACACATTTATCTTTGCACTGGCACAGAAGCTGCTTCTGAATTGGTACAACTACAAATGCATAAATAATGCTGAGAGTAATGTTTTAAAATTTAAATTTTGTTTACTGAATGTTTGTATAAAAGCAATATCAAATTTGTGACAACAGCTCTCTTGGTCTTGTGATATTGCTTAATCATATAATATGTTATAAAAATCCAGATCTCATACAATAATTTTTTTTTGCAACAATGTCTTAAATTTTGTAGGTATTTGTATTAATTTTGGTGACATATTTGCCTCAATTACTCATTAACTTCTGACAATATTATGACAATATTAATCATTGGTTCTCAGTCAGAGGGCCAAGGCCCACTAGGACGCCTCCAAAAACTTCCAAGTGTCTCAAATTAAGATACACTAGTATAAATCAAATCGTTTTACATCCAGTCACATTTATGATGGTTCTAAATAAATCAGACAGTACCCTGGCAACTTAGTGATTTCCCCACAGTTGTGGTCTAGACTGGTTTATGAAACAAAATCCAGAGTCCTATTAGTCTGAGACCAAGACAATGTGGTCGAAACTGAGACAAGACAAAGACCGGTCTTGAGTACAACACCACTACCTTTTACTGCCTTTTTGGATTTGGTTACTCTGTATCTCTGTGTCCACATCAGCACAAAATGCTTTCTAGAATATTAAATAAGTAGGGGTTAGACATCACCAGAGTGAATTTGGGTAACATTAAAGCCATTCTGTGTGAAATACAAGGGGTAACGGGTTTCGGAAACCAAAAATTTCTTTAAGTAAATGAAGTAAATGAACCAGTTTTACAGCACCCTGTTTCTCTGTAGTGCTTCAACAGACTCAAGATAATGTGCACGAGCGCTTTGGGCGTTCTCGCAACATTTGATGAAGCTAAGCAGCGACATCTAGTCGTCAACCGATTCATTGAAAAGATTCGATTCAGCGGCAAGCGATTCTTTTAAGAGTCGTACAAAGACAACTGACATTTTCTGCCTTATTTCCGTTTCGGGCTTTAAGCATTTAGCAAGAAAAACTTGTAAAAGCCATACCCACTAAATATGTTTTCTTTAACAACCGTAAATCACGACATAAACACTCATACATGTAACGTTACATGCCTGTTGCTTTCACTGTTTAAATGCCACACATCACTTCTTCTTCCATATCGGACTCGTGTGATCACATACCTAAATATACAGTGCAATCTTTCACATCTGAAGCAAATTTAAGTGAAAACTGAATCATGGTGGTCCAATCACATGAACGTAGGCACCGGTTGAGAGGCGTGTTCGTTCAGATCCCCTGATGCTGCTCTGCAGTGAAGATGGCGGAGAGAGGAGACGGCCATCTGAAACCAATAAACAGAAAAACCGTTTGATTGAACGCGGTCTTCAGTAGAGCATTTGTACAGTAGGTGAGTAAACGAGAATAGTGTGTAGAAACGGCGCTGATATTTACTCCTGTCGACATTTAAGTTAGCTGGTTTACGGATGCTTCGGTTGAAAAGGTTTGGTTGCCGCACACGGCTCCTTATTACGGCTAACATGGGCGAACAAATCGAGGCATAGATCAATTTTTGCTGAACTAACCTAAAAGCGCACACGTGATTGTTTTAAAAAACAACTGTGAGACACAAAATTGCTGCTTTTAATATCTGCGTGACGAAACGTAACCATATTGCCTTCCGTTTCTTCTAGCCGACTAATTAGCAAAGGCCTTCAGGGCTTATGGTTCATTATAATATCCTCCAAATAAAGTGTTTGTTTGCTGACCTGTTTATTTAGCAGCCAGCAACACACAATTTGCATCTCGACATGCAAATACTCAATTGGTTATGTTAATACCGCTTTCTGTGGCATGCATTATGAGTTAAGCATTTTGGGAAGTAAAAGGTGACTGATAAGTTTTACCATTAAGATGCAGTTTCGTTGTGCTTTTTGAATGCCTTTTGATTGTCTTTTTCCTCTTTCTTTCAGCACTGGCAGAAGATCTTGCCTCCCAGGATGGACAGTGCTTAGATGTGGGCAACGTTTAAGCTGAATGCATTGTGATTTCCAATAATTGAGACAGTGATTTCTAAAAAGCTGTCTACATTAATGAAAAGAACAATGTAGTCAGCTTAGCATATTCAACCATGTACATGAATATTGTTAAATAGGTGTCTTGAGCTGTGTAATATATACATGCATGTATTAGGGCTGCAATTTTTTAGCTAAACTAGGCAGATCCTTTCCCATTTGCATTCTCGCATAGTTTTAATATAGGTCTTTTTTAGAAATTTAAACATGGATGTGAATGAGATTTTACCTCCCCTCCCATTGGAGCCACCAGATGCAGTATTGGCAGGGAATGATTACGATAAAGCACCTCCACCACCTCCCCTGCAAACGTCCAGTGACGCAGAGGAAATGGACGTTAGCTCTGGTGGTGATGGACACCAACACACCCCAGCAGTGGACAGGGATGAACAGCTCCTCTTCAACAAGCGCACATTGTCCATTAGTAGTCACCCGTCAGATAGTCCTGACCCTATGGCCAAGTGCCCTAGAACTGCTCGCCATGCCCCCCCAGTTACTAAGTTCCTACCTGATCTCAAACTCCTCAAAGATGTAAAGATCAGCGTCAGTTTCTCTGACAGCAGTAAGAGCAAAGACAGGAAGGTGTTGTACACTGGATTGGGTCAGGGTAGCGATGAAGATCAGAGTTTAGAAGGCCTGAATGGTGAATTGCATGATTCTCTAGATGAGAGAAGTGTGCCGGGCAGCTCGACCATGGGCGCTGGTTCCTTAGGGTTAGCTAGAAACAGCGAAGACCTGGAGACAGAGCAGGAGAACAAGGTCGAGTTTGCTGTGTTGGACGACCTGGAAGATTTCAGCGAGAACTTTCTGGAAGCGGAAGACGGAGAGTCGAGTGCTTTCAGGTCTCAGATGATAGTTCAACAGGAGCAAGCGCACGAGGAGGATCTGAATTACTCCTATGAGGTAAAATGGATGGCCTTTTGGCCATTTTCTTTAAAACATTTTGTTGTAATGTAGGCTAATTAAAGCCATCCAAACCTATAAATTCCAATATTATAGGTTAAATATTCAAAACTTTTCTTGAAATGTGCATCTACCACAAATAGAGTGTGTGTCTTTTATTCATCAGGAAGGATCCTGGAGTGTAACAAGGTGGTCCAGTCGAAGAGGATTTGAATTACAGCTCACAAAATGGGCTTGATTCAAATCTTGATGTATGTTTAGTTGATGATGTGTCAGTGGCTGTCAGTTACTAACTCACCTACTCTTCCAGGAGGACTTTGACAATGATGTAGATGCCCTGCTGGAGGAAGGCATGCCCATGCCCAAGAAGAGGCGTCTGGCTGAAGACAAGTACGCTGGAGACAGTGATCACCATTCAGACGGGGAGGCCGGAGTTCAGCCCATGATGACCAAAATTAAGACCGTTCTTAAGAGTGAGCCTCAGAAACTCTTGGTTAACTCACAGAAAGTTTGATCGCAGGGTTATAAAACACTGTTGTTACACTGTTTAAATTTTTAAAAAATGTTAAAAGATTAAGAAATCTTGATGTGTTTTCAAACCAGGGTTATTATAGCTTTCTGTGGTTTTCACTCTTGTTTTTTTTTTTTTTTTTTTGTGCACATTTTTGTGGAAACTGTGAAATCTTTTTTTTTTTTTTCTCTCCAGGATGCCTTATTGAATAGAAACTTCAAAACAACAGCATTTATTTGAAATGGAACTCTTTTGTAACGATGTTAAAATCTTAACTGTCATTTGATATATATATATATATATATATATATATATATATATATATATATATATATTGTTATGAATATTATTGCATGCGTATGTGATAAATCTGACTTTTGAACAATAGTGTATATTCTGTCTCAGACAAAAAGTAACTTGTGAGCCATTTTATTTTTTCATTTTATTTTGGTGTCAGAAATGCATTTTTGTTTTTAGGTTTTCCATTTATACTAATTTTATTTTAACTTTTCATTGTAGTTTTTAGCCATAACACTAAATGAAACCAGATTAAAACACTACATAGGATTCTAGGTGACCGTAGTTGTTGTTTTTTTGTTTTTGTTTTTTTAATTATTGATTTCACTAGTTATTTATTTATTTTTTAGGTCGCGGGCGTCCACCAACTGAGCCGTTACCCGATGGGTGGATCATGACATTCCATAACTCTGGCATTCCAGTCTACCTCCACCGGGAAACCAGAGTTGTAACCTGGTCTAGACCTTACTTCCTTGGAACAGGAAGCATTAGGGTAAATGGTTTGACTTTCCTAAAATAATGTCTACTTACAAATTGAGTGCTTTGCATTTTCGTGCGCCTCTGTAATCCTGCTCATTTCCCCTCTAGAAACATGACCCACCAACCAGTAGCATTCCCTGCTTGCATTACAAGAAAATGAAGGAACAAGAAGAAAGGGAACAGAATGGAGAGGTGACTCCGACTGCAGAAGTGTCTCCGACGAAATCTGGCGAGGAGAGCGTCTCATTGGAGAGAGTCGATGAACCTGACTCTACTGCCACAGAAGAGCCGACCGGCAGACCAACATCAGAAGATCCAGATCTTGACCTCATGGAACCAGGAGGATCTACAGAGGGGAAGGACAGCCAAGCCAATGATACTGCACAGGGAGCACTGGGTCAGGTCAAAGCCAAGGTGGAGGTCTGCAAAGATGAGTCAGTTGGTAAGAGGATGAGGTTTCACTCTTTCTTGTGCATCTCTATTTTTAAAATGCACATGGTTTGAAAACTCTTGCTGTGGCTTGTATCCCAGACATTGAGGAGTTTAGAAGCTACCTAGAGAAGTGCTTTGATTTTGAGCAAGTGACGGTGAAGAAGTTTCGCACGTGGGCTGAGCGCAGACAGTTCAACAGGGACATGAAGAGGAAGCAGGCTGAGTCTGAGAGGCCCATCCTACCAGCCAATCAGAAGCTCATCACACTGTCTGTGCAAGATGCACCCACAAAGAAAGGTACCTGTCTGTGAGCCATTACTTTAATGAATTGACTAGTACACTACATGTGGTGTTTTAACAGGACTGACCATGTTTACATTTCAGAGTTTGTCATCAACCCCAACGGGAAGTCAGAAGTGTGCATTTTACACGAGTATATGCAAAGAGTACTCAAAGTGCGACCAGTTTACAACTTTTTTGAATGTGGTAAGTAGCATAATGCATAAGACTAATATTATAATTGAGAAACAGTTTGGAGCTGTGATGACAAATAGCCAATAATAATTCTGCATATCTGCGGTGGTGTTTAGGTTACGCTAATGTGCTTGCTTGGCGGAAATACAGGATGTGATTTTTTTTTTTTTATCAGTGTACCTTAATGCTGTTGAAAGCAATAAACCATGCTGAACAGTTTGGTTGGAGACATTTTGGCTTGATTTAACTAATAGCTTTCTCTAAATGTGATAAAATCGCATTAATAATACATGGTCTGTTGCGGAGTCATTTTTTTACTTTGCGTTTGTGTTTGGTTTATCTTTTTTATGTAGAGGTCTTGATGCAATATTGTTTTGTTTGTCCAGAAAACCCAAGTGAACCCTTCGGAGCCTCAGTCATTATAGACGGTGTTACATATGGCACAGGAACAGCAAGTAGTAAAAAACTCGCCAAGAATAAAGCTGGTACCTCTTCCCCCATCTTTAATAAAATCCTTAATATGTGACCCTGGACCACAAAACCAGTCTTTAAGGGTCACTTTTTGAATAAAGCTGAATAAATAGCTTTCCATTGCTGTATGGTTTGTTAGGATAGGACAGTATTTGGCTGAGATACAACTATTTGAAAATCTGGAATCTAAGGGTGAAAAAAAAAAAAAAAAAAGCCTTTAAAGAAGTCCAAATTGAGTTCTTGGCAATGTGTATTGCTAATCAAAATTTAAGTTTAGATATATTTACAGTAGGAAAGTTACAAAATATCTTTTTGGAACATGATCTTAATATTCTAATGATTTTTTTTTTTTGGCATAAAAGAAAAATTGATCATTTTGACCCATACATAGTATTGTTGGCTATTGCTACAAATATACCTGTGCTACTTAAGACTAGTTTTGTGGTACAGGGTCACATATTAGAAAGAATTAGTTTCACAAGTAGATTACTGTAAACCATTTTTAGGGTGAATGTAAGTATTCATACTGTCATTCCCTTTCTGACAGCTCGAGCAACACTGGAGATCCTCATTCCTGACTTTGTGAAGCAGACGTCTGAGGAGAAACCCATAGAGGGAGATGAACTGGAGGTGCTGCTCTTTCTGTGTGAAATGATAATCTTCGATTAGAATTTTGTTCTTTGTGGTACTTACATTTGTTTATTTCCTTCTCCAATCCCACAGTATTTTAATCATATCAGTATTGAAGATTCAAGGGTGTACGAGCTGACCAACAAAGCAGGTTTACTCTCACCATATCAGATCCTTCATGAGTGCCTTAAGAGGTATGTTGTGAGATAGAGCCAGTATTACAGGAAAAGCATGTTAATACAACCATGGGTCCTTGAAATGTCTTCATGCCTGATTGAAAAGCAACTGAAGATCTGTTGTTGCCTGATCCGTAGAAACCATGGCATGGGTGACACCAGCATTAAGTTCGAGGTGATTCCAGGAAAGAACCAAAAGAGTGAATACGTCATGACATGTGGGAAGCACACTGTACGTGGCTGGTGTGAGTATCCGTGCTAGAGCACTCCAGTAAAAATCAAGGTTGCATAATGCCAGACTCCAGAAATAAGTGTTGGTCTGCTTAGTAGGTTAATCACATACCTAATATTGTTGCTGTTGTTGACTGCAGGTAAAAATAAGAGAGTTGGAAAGCAGCTGGCATCACAGAAGATTCTTCAGATGCTTCATCCTCACGTGAAGAACTGGGGCTCGCTGCTGCGCATGTACGGCAGAGAAAGCAACAAGATGGTTAAAAAGGTCAGCACTGTTATTTATCAAAACACTCTGCATTTTAAAGGGAACCTTGGGTGTTAAGACTTGTATGGCTTAATATAAAGTAAATGATGTCTGTTTTGTAGTAGAAAACCCATGAACGGTTTACTTTTTAAAAATTCCACATGGTTTTATACATACTTTAGACTATGCGCCATTATTTAACTTAAGATGGTTGCACTCGCTGAGCTACTGGCGCTACCTTTTGCTACCACAACACAACTCTGAAAATAAAATACTGATACGATGCCACATTGTGCCACTTTTGTAATTTTCAGTCGAAGGGCAACAAGAGAAAGCAATGTATGTCTTCACTGCTTTCCTAGCAATAAGAAGAGGAAAAAAATGGGAATACACCTGTGGTCAAATAAAACTTCCTAAAGACCCGTGCCTTTGTTCTCTCCACTTTAGCTCTGATGCCTTTGAGGCTTTTAGTAGACCACAGCTATTGAAAGAGCTTACAAACAGCAGAGACCAGAAACACTAGATGCCATTTTGGCAGGATGTAAACATGCCGATGCTCGTCATGACACCGCAGCCACTGAAGGAGTTTCTCAGCGTGGATTTCACTTGAAATCCAAGGTGTTTAGGCTCCTTGTTGGGAAGAACTGATGTTACACCATTTGGTTTAAGACTACACTTATCAATCGCCAACTGTATGCTCTTTCAGTAGCTGTGGTCATAGTATCAGTATGTTATTTTCAGAGTTGTGTTGCGGTAAAAACGGCAACAGGTGGCGCCAGTAGCTCACTGAGTGCAACCATTTGATGTAATTGAAATAATGGTGCCCCCATAGTGCAAAATATGTTTAAAACAATGTGTTGTTTTATGTAAAGTAAATCTGTCATGGATTTTCTACTACATATTTCAGTAAGCGACATCATTTACATTATATTAAGCCATACAAGTCTTAATACCTGGGGTTCCCTTTAAGACATTAAATGTGAGGGTAATGTTTTTGGTTTGTGTGATTGAAGTTGTAATGTTGGATTCTTGCCGTCTTCAGGAGAATTCTGATAAGAGTGTGATTGAGCTTCAGCAGTATGCCAAAAAGAACAAGCCAAATCTTCACATCCTCAACAAGCTACGAGAAGAGATGATGAAGCTGGCTCGAGAAAGGGTACAGCTGCAAATATATGACCTCTTTTAGCCAAATCTTGCACTTTAGATAAATGGAGTTGGCTGAAGATTAACAACATCCTGTTTGAATGAGTTGATGTCTTCCAGTCAACCAAAATAAATTAATTACATTGACAGCTTAAAAGCTCATCAGACCTTTTCTAGTGCATACTCATTTGTGTCTTTTTATATTTATTTCAGGAGGAGGCAAGAAAGAAGCCGAAGATGACTATAATGGAGTCCGCTCAACCTGGCAGTGAACCTCTGTGTACTGTTGACGTCTAGCATACCCTCGTCCAACATGTTGTGATAGCAGATAGCACTGACCAATGGTAATAGTTCTATAACAAAAGGTCATCGTACCATTTCTAACTTATGCATTTATTTGCAGTGCAAAATGGCAATACTAGTTACATTTTTATCAGAATTTTTGAGCTCTATTCCCAATCCAGTTATTGCCCATAGTGTATGCGTTTGGAAGCAGTCATACAAATGCACTAAGGGAAGGTAGAATGAGCATTAAATACCTCCAGATGCACTTCTGCACCTGAAAGTGCACAATATAATGACGGCTGTTGACAATAATATGCCTATATTAAGGTAAATCATACAGATGATGTATGTTAAATAAGTATTACAGATGCTTTTAAGTTTGTGGCTTTTAGATGTTAATAAAAAATATTGCTTTTTCCCTTCTTAAATGGCAAATTCATTTCATGTTTACTGTGGAACTACAGATTTCACATGACGGACATGATCTCAGTACTCATAACTGATGGGTTTCAACAGATACGCCTGTCATTTTGCAAGGATTTGTTCCTTTATGTCAGCTTCTGTGGCATGCAGAGTTGTTCATTCAGTGCACGTGATCTTTTATCTGGAAAATAGGGTTTATAATGGCTTAAAGTGTGTGTGGGTTTTCCTCAGTTGCCATGTCTAGTTCTTACTGGCATGTGAAACATTTCAATGTTGTATTTCTAAAGCATTTCATGTGCACACTTCCCTTCCAACTGCTGTTAAGAAATGCACTAACGTTGGAACTATTTGCTTGTGTAAAATGAACAATCTTTGTGTATTTGTTTTATGGAGCAATGCATACCGCTGGTAATCTTGACCAGTTGCTCTACTTATTCAGAAAGCACTGCAGAGAAAACGCAAGCACAAGTGTTTGAGGTACTGTAGTTAGTTGAGGAACAAGACATCAGGGAGATAGGATGCTAGTGTGTGCTATTTTAGCCATCTTTTTTTTTTTATTGTTAAATTTCATTATGCTCTGATATAATCTAACTCTCACATTAGAGGCTGGTTGGCAATCTTCAGTAGGAAAAAATGGTATATGTTGCCTTAGTTTTTTTCCTCTTTTATTGATGGTACCTTGTTTCAAAAGGGAAACGCCTCACTTGAGTCTGCATTTGTGATGCTATACGTTACGTATTTGCTGTGGAGTGATGCTTGCTTTTCTTGCATTTGATATTTTAGAGAAAAAATGCCTTCTACGCATGTGCTTTTTTGTGTTTGTCTTCAATTTTTCCGTATGGTTTTGTGATCATTTGCTGCGGTGGGTGATTGTACGCTCATTTTATTCAAATCCTATCACGTTGGTGTATTAAATAGTTTGAATCATATTCGTTATTTCACAAGGCAGACTACCTAAAAACAAAGGTGGTAACTCCATACCTCGAATGAAATCAGAACATTTGTTATACTCCGTAGCTTGAAGAACAGTGTGAACCAAAGCTTTAAGTCTTATGCATTTTTATAGAATATTGCTGCATAGCTATTCATTAAATATATATAAACATATACATGAAACAAAATATTTAAAAAAAAAATGCAATAACTGCTGGATTAAAATAATAGTCCCTGTTTCAAGAGAACCACCACTTCCCCTCAAATTATTAGGGGCCTTAAAATATGACACGAAGGTCATGGTCTGTTTAGTCTGAGTGGGTGAGGGGGGAAAAAAACAAAATCAGGTTTTCTTGGGACAGTCATTTAAAAAAAAAAAAAATAAATAAATAAAACTGCAGTGCACTGGCATTGAATTTAGTATTTTAGTTTGTGTGCTTCTGAATGTTCACTGCGTTTGTGAAGGCACTTTCCTGTTTTTCATGAGCACAAGGCTGCTGCCATACTATGAGTGCTTAGAGAATATGTTTTCCCAATAAACGTCTGGAGTGTACGACTTGTCCTGTCAGTCTTACTAAGTGTGTATTAGTTGTGTGAAGAAATGCGTGCTTTTTAGTCGCTATCATTGAAGGGATACTGTTGGATGATTTAGCTGCAAGTCATGCTGCCTAAAAAAAAATGTTCTTTTAATGTGACATAATCGCTGATACACAGTGATTTGTTTATGCAAATAAATTGATGACCAGAAACTGATGTCTTGTGCTGTTTTTGACTGGGTTGTTTTTAATGAAAACAAAAGATAAAAATAACAAGGTATACAAAAAAAA
Source organism: Cirrhinus mrigala (assembly GCA_036247105.1). Lineage (NCBI taxonomy): Eukaryota > Metazoa > Chordata > Actinopteri > Cypriniformes > Cyprinidae > Cirrhinus > Cirrhinus mrigala. The sequence continues at coordinate 33,327,284 of CM070011.1, read as the reverse complement.
CAAAAAAAAAAAACAATGGTTTTTAGCACTGAAGAGAAAGTGAACATTTGAATTTGTTGCCAAACACTACCACCAAAGTTTTTTTCTTTTGTAATGGAAGAGAAACAACTATGCTGGCATAATAGCAAAGATAACAAAGGTTCAGGACTCTGTAGTCTGAGTGTCAGTGTTGGAGCTGTAGTCCACTCTTTCAAACAGGAGGATGGTTTCACAGTGCATGGTCTGGGGGAAGAGGTCAACAGCCATAGCTCTTACTGGACGGAAAGGGGCACCTTTCACGCGGTTAGAAGGAGCTCTGCAGAGACTTTTAAAATGAACATGTTTTAGAACAACTGATTCAAACAGAGTAGGGTCAGATATAACTACAGCTCTAGGTAATAAAAATAGTTCACCTAAAAATGATAATTATCAATAATTGATCACCATGTCATTCCAAATCTGTAAGATCTTCGGAACACAAATTAAGATATTTTTGATGCAATCCGAGAGCTTTCTGACCCTACATAGACAGCATCGCAACCATCCCATCACGTGCAAGGCCCGGAAAGGAAGTAAGGATATCAATAAAATAGTCCATGTGATATTAGTGGTTCCTTCTTTAATTTTATGAAGCTACATGACTTCATTTAACAGTTTTTTTTTCTCTTCCGTGTCAGTTGCCTTAACTGTCTATGCAGGGTCAGAAACCTCTTTGATTTCATCAAAAATATCTTAATTTGTGTTCTGAAGATAAACAGGTTTGGATCGACATGAGGGTGAGTAATTAATGACAGTACACCCATAAGTGAAAAATCTATCTTAAATAGGGAATATTATATTTACAGAAGAAAATCAATCAATCACCATTGTGCCAGAAGAAAAAGTTTGTCTTAATCTTTTATCAAAATATAATAAGCCTATGATTTCCCTTTTGACTGATGTCACAAATCCCTAAAACAATTCACAATATACTGGATCTTCCTATCCTAAATCTGATATGAAAGTCACTGTTCACTTTAAAGAGAAAATAATGAACTTACTCAATAAAATTGTTCATAGCTGCTTTGGCATTGCAAGCGACGTAGACGAGTCTCTTCAGATGCTCTGCTCTTCTGATTGCTAGAATAACTTTGGAATCTAAAAAGAGTGAGAATATTTGGACAGAGAGCTTAAAAACACCATGTTTACGTCTCGTAAGTACATTCAAGATATTATGAAAGTACTGTACGTACGTAGTCCTGCTCTTGGAGGGTCAACGATAGCTGTGACGTTGGGGGATACAACTGCATTGAGAACAGTAGGGAACACGTCTTCAGCCTTCCCACAGTGGAATTCCACATTGGTCAAGCCTGAAAATGAAAATGTAATTCGGGCTGTTTCTCAAACAGAAGACTGCATCCTCCGGAGGTATGGGGTTATTTTTGTGTCTTTATTATTCAAACAAAAATACTGTGTTTGAGAGTAAAACTAAGTATTTTGTAATTAAAAAATAAAAGTTTGCAAAAAAAGTCTTCTTAAATCTCAAAAATAAAGAAATTGATAACAAAAGTATTTGCAGTGCATGTACTTTTCTTTACAATCTTTATTTTTCTTTGCGCACTTCAAACACTTTTCATCGCGAAACCACAAGTTTTGCTCTCCTTTCTGCTTTCTTTTTTTGCGAGTCTAAAATTTTTGTTTGCGAGTTAAAAAGTTTTGCTTGCGAGTAAGCTGTATCTCAGTGGGCGGTCTCTACCTACCAGGATGAAAGGCCTTTTTCTATTGGTCACTCTCGATTGAAGTGACCACGCCCACTACGTTGTGCCGCCAGGCGCCAGTCTGACTGAGGAGCGAGCGAGGTTCAGCCATGGCGAACAACAGCAACAACAGGTCGTTTACTGGGTGAGATAACCAAGTTAACGTCTTAAACTCAGTGACAAGTGAACTTATGTAGTCTATCTTCTCATGCTCACATATTTAAATACGTAACGTTAGATAAGCCCGCCTGTAGTTCGGCGATACCGTTAAATAGAGGGGCACGAGATGACTCGGATGACGATTGTAATCAAGGTAAAGACCATTATGACATGCAAGAGTCGTACAGTTGCAGTATTAACATTAAGTGACATGGCATCTGACGCACGGAAGCCACTGGTGCATGCCACTGCTCAGTGCCAGTGACACATACGGTTTTCTTTGACATATGCCGATGGACTGTGTCACTGCTGAAAGTGTCACTGCTCCTGCACCTTCCGCGTGTCAAATGCCATGTCACTTAATGTTAATACCGCTACTGTATGACTCTTGCATGTCATAATGGTCTTTACCTTGATTACAATCGTCATCCGAGTCATCTCGTGCCCCTCTATTTAACGGTATCGCCGAACTACAGGCGGGCTTATCTAACGTTACGTATTTAAATATGTGAGCATGAGAAGATAGACTACATAAGTTCACTTGTCACTGAGTTTAAGACGTTAACTTGGTTATCTCACCCAGTAAACGACCTGTTGTTGCTGTTGTTCGCCATGGCTGAACCTCGCTCGCTCCTCAGTCAGACTGGCGCCTGGCGGCACAACGTAGTGGGCGTGGTCACTTCAATCGAGAGTGACCAATAGAAAAAGGCCTTTCATCCTGGTAGGTAGAGACCGCCCACTGAGATACAGCTTACTCGCAAGCAAAACTTTTTAACTCGCAAACAAAAATTTTAGACTCGCAAAAAAAGAAAGCAGAAAGGAGAGCAAAACTTGTGGTTTCGCGATGAAAAGTGTTTGAAGTGCGCAAAGAAAAATAAAGATTGTAAAGAAAAGTACATGCACTGCAAATACTTTTGTTATCAATTTCTTTATTTTTGAGATTTAAGAAGACTTTTTTTGCAAACTTTTATTTTTTAATTACAAAATACTTAGTTTTACTCTCAAACACAGTATTTTTGTTTGAATAATAAAGACACAAAAATAACCCCATACGGAGGTCGTGTTTGCGGGCAGAATACGTCATCAAGCCTGGTTTATTTCAGTTAAATGAGCATTACATTCGCGAGTCATAAGCATATTACAACAAATTACGCTTCACTAAGAATAATGGTCAAATTTATAACCGCTAATATCATAAAATAAGGTCTTTATGACATATTCAGCCTACAAATGTGACTTCCGGAGGATGCAGCCTTTGCTTAAAAAACGAGTAGATCAAGGGAGAAGGAGTGAAAAAGATAGGACAATGATTTACTCTGGCCTACCATTAGCTTCAGCGTTAGCCTTAGCGTCTTCCACTGCCTCCTGGCACAACTCTATGCCAATCACTTTCTTCACTCTCTGTTAACACAGATTTTTTTTTTTTTTTTTTGTTAGAGGCTTTTGTTTCTCTGGTAATTACTCATATTTGTGTGTTTTTTTTGTTTGTTTGTTTTTTTAGAAGCAAATGCGGCACCTTTGCCAGTGAGATGCCGATGGTTCCGGTTCCACAGCACACATCCAGCACAGTGCTGTCCTGGTCCAGCTGAGCCCACTCACCCACAGCAGAGTACAGAACCTCAGCAGCAGGGGTGTTCGTCTAGCAGTATCGAAAATCATAATATAAACTTTTCAAAAGCCTGATGCTTTTTGACTGGTAGTGCAATTTCCTGAGATGAATACCATGATAGTTCAAAGTTTTTGGACAGTAAGAGTTTAAATGTTTTTGTAAAAGTCTCTTCTGCTCACCAAGCATGCATTTATTTGATCCAAAGTACAGCAAAAACAGTAAAATTATGAAATATTTGTACTATTTAAAATAACTGATTGTATTTTAAATTGTAATTTTTTCCTGTGATTTCAAAGCTGAATTTTAGCATCATTAGTCGTCATGTGACACCAAAGACTGGAGTAATGATGCTGAAAATTTAGCTTTAATCACAGGGATAATAAAAATGTTTCACAATATTACTGCTTTTGCTGCATTTTGGATCAAATAAATGCAGGCTTGGTGAGCATTAAAAGTCTTACTGTCCAAAAACTTTTGACTGGTAGTGTATATGATGACAGTCAAATGGTCAAGAGGTTCACCTGAAAAAATGAGTGTGGAGAGATGCGGAATTTTAGTCCGAGAAGCTCTTCATGAATCCATTCTTCTCCAGTCACATGCTCACATGGCAGATCATCTGTACCTGAAGATGTCCTGTGTTAATGAAAATTAATAAATGAGTGTAAAGTCATATTAAAAAAAAAAAAATTTATTTCATTTGAAATTTTGTGGGTCTTACCTTTGTCCCATTCTCACAAAGTACAATGAAGTGATTCCACTTTCTTTTCCTTCTCCTTCAGTAAAATACTGACGCAGGTTTCGTTTCAGCTCCTCAATTTCTTCTTCTTGGAGTTTCTAGGTTGTTAAAAAAAAAATTATATTTGGTAACACTTTAGTATAGGGACCAATTCTCACTATTAACTAGTTGCTTATTAGCATGCCTATTATTAACATATTGGCTGTTTATTAGTACTTATAAAGCACATATTCTGATTGACCATATTCTACATCCTTAATCCTACCTAACAGAGACAAAGCAAAACGAGTCATAATATGAAAACTGTGTCCACTGGGGGGAAAACAATCCAAACCTCTGCATTGACTTTGTATTGCGGGAAGCTGCCTTCTTGTCATTTTTTGACTTATGACAAAAAACAGAACAATGTCAAAGAGCTGCTACATGACAAGGTGTAAAGTAAACAAGCTAAAAAACCCAGAACTACATTTTTATAAGCTGTCAACTCCAAAACAAGCGTTTAAGGACACAAAAGTTGAGTGCAACATGTCTCATTACATGTGTGGGCGTGGCCTAAAGGTGCTCCATCTCTATACCTCACTTTAAATGAAGAGTTTATTGAGGCAAAAGTCATAGTTAAAGGCTTGTCAATAGTGAGAACTGGCCCTTAAAATATAGTGACCAACATCTAAAGTGGACACGCAAAAATAACCACTAAATAAATCTCTTAATACCTGTGGATTGAAGAAAACCATGGCCATGGTTTGCTTTATCCTGGTTGTTCGTACTGTTAGCTGCCGCCAATGACCCTCATAAGTCTCTGGACTATATACTGCATATGGAGTTGTCCTGTTCAAAATATCAACACACAAAAAACTTAATAGACAAAAAATAAACACATATACAATGGCTAATGGGTAATGCAAACATATATTTTGCCCCTGGAATTAAAAACAAAAAAAAACCCTTCAAAACACATTCCACTTCATAAATACAGTCGGATTTGGATTATTAGGCATAATCAACGGCTAATAACAGGAAAATTTAATTTACCTGATGAACTGCTGGAAACCCTGCACAACCCTCTTGGCCTCAGAAGACACATGGCTGGTTTCTGATGGACTCACTACTGCACAGGATCCTCCTTTATACTTCCCTAAACGAAAACCCACTGTCTTATCCTCTCCATCTGCTCCCACTCCAATCACAAACTCACACTTATTCCTGTACTCCGTCTGCAAGTATGAATTCTTTATTAGACAGTGACAAATCACACTCAGTCATACTATTTCTATTTACACAGATTGCATTAAACAGACCATTTATTATGCATTAATTTAATCCTCGATATGCTCATTCAACTATTCTGAAAGCCACTGAATAATCTGCATACTGATTACACTGGTAACATCATGACACTTTATGATATTTATTTTGTTAGTTAATTTAAGTGTGACTGATTAGATGTGAGCAGTGAGCACATAGATGATTTACCTGCACAGGTGATGGTCGTATGGCCTCGAGTGGGCAGCACATTTTGTTGTACTTCTCTTTTTGAACAAACAACCAGGGAAGCATGGCTTTGTTGTTGTTGCCAATTTCTCTGTGAACAAGTATCAAGAGGACTGGTCATATAGTGAACGAAAACTTTACTGACCAACTTTTGCTTTACTACTAGAAGCTCATGTATGAACTATATTTTGCTGTTTATAGAAGAAACATGTGGAAGCCAATTCATCCCTATGCATGTCACCAAACAAACCCATGAGAAAATACCTGGTCAGTTTCTGGAGAACGCCTTCGACTTCTTTTTCTTTCCTTTTCAGCTGTTCTTCGTAAGGCACATTCCACAATGGTGTCACGGCATTGGCAATCTGGACATTGAGAGGCTCTTCTTCATCCTCTTCTACCTCCTGGCTACCGGCAGCACGTTTTGCACCAGGCTGTCCACCTTCCGTTTCCTCCTCTTGCTTCCTCTTCTTGAGGATGGGATCAGCTTTGGGCTTGGCCAGCCGTACACTCAGCACTTTACTCTTCCACTGCATGCCGTGTACTGCCTTCATGGCCTTGTCCCTTTCCTCCTGGTTCTTAAAAGTGACAAAGGCAAACATCTGTTTGTTGAACAGCTTGATTTTGTGAGGATTGATCCCATGCTTGTTGAGGAACTTCTTCAGGTCATTAAAACCGATGTACTTGGGCAAATTTTGAATCTCAACTTTAAAGATCTCTGAGGTGAAGAGATCTCCTTTGATGTAACGGTAGACGCCACCTGCTGCACCCTCTCCTTCTTCTGCTGCTGCTGGCTGATTCTCTTGGTTTTTCTCCTCTATCAGGTCATCTGGTTCATTCTCTGTGCTGGGTAATGAACCAGCTGGATCATTCTTGTCAGCAGCAACATCTGTCATTTTGCTCTGCATCAAAAGCCGAAGGAACATATTATTAGACTTACAAATATTTTTACATTTTATATTCGGTTTGGTGATCTTAAATTACAGTAAATCAGTTTCAGCTGTGTTCTACAACATGCCATGCTATAATTAATTTAAAACTATTTCAAACAAATTCATCTACACTACCAGTCAAAAGTTTTTAATGATAATAAAAAGATTTTTAATGTTTTTTTAAAGAAGTCTCTTCTGCTCACCATTTGATCCAAAATACAGCAAAAGCAATATTGCGAAATATTTTTACTTTTTAGGATAGCTGCTTTCTATTTAAATAAATTTTAAAATGTAATTTATTCCTGTGATCAAAGCTACATTTTTAGCATCATTACTCCAGTTTTCAGTGTCATATGATCCTTCAGAAATCATTCTAATATATTGATTTGCTGTTCAAGAATGTTTTTATTATTAATATTATTATCAATATGTAAAACAGTTGAGTACATTTTTCAGGATTCTTTGATGAATAGAAAGAACCAAAGATCAGCATTTATCTGAAATAAAAAGCTTCTGTAACATTATACACTATACCATTGAAAAGCTTGGAGTCAGTATAATTATTTTTAAATTTTTTTTTTAATAAATGCTGTTCTTCTGAACTATCTATTCATCACAAAAACCTGAAAAAAATCTACTCAGCTGTTTTCAACAAAATAATAATAAAAAATGTTTTTTTTTTTTTTTTTTTTTTGAACAGCAAGTCAGAATATTACAATTATTTCTGAAGGATCATGTGACTGGAGTAATGATTCAAAAAATTCAGTAAAATTCAGCTTTGAAATGACAGGAATAAATTACATTTTAAAATATATTCAAATAGAAAACATTTTTTTTTAAATCCTAAAAAATATTTCATAATTTTATTGTTTTTGCTGTACTTTGGATCAAATAAATGCAGGCTTGGTGAGCAGAAGATACTTCTTTAACAAACATTACAAATCTTACTGTCCAAAAACTTTTGTTTGGTAGTGTATAATCAATATATATTTGACCTCACATTAACTGAGAGATTACATTAAATCTTTATACTTTAATATTTAATTTCTCACACAGCAGGACCATTAAGAACCAAAGGAATAGTAACCAGTTACAGCATCTAAGATTCAATAATAGAAATGCATGTACATTTAAGCTAAAAAGTAAACTGACATGTTTATGTCAACTAGTGCACACTGCAAGGCTCAAATAAAAATAAAAAAAAAAACAGACTATATTTCAGGACAATTAAATGCCAAACAAATCGCAATCGAAGTTATTTCTCATATTTCTTTATATCGTCTGAACAAACCTGCAATGTCAAATATCCTTGTTATTCACTGTTCTCCACTATGAAAGGAGCTTTAAAAAACTGTGCAGTTATGCACACATGCAAGCTGCCATCTTTAGAAACACGTGTCAAAAGCAGCGTATTGTGGGAACGCTGGTTAAGGCATATTACTCTATTTAATAAAACGTAGTTCTAAGACAAATTGTTTTAAATGTACTCATTAAATTTAGACCGCAAAAGCAATCTAATTGCATTAAATCTAAACGTTTAATTGTATTTAATTCCAGCGCAGCGTTACATTTTATATAAGGCAAAAGAGCCGGGACTTTTATTTTGAAGTTTAGCTCAATTGTCGAAAGTAAGTGCCGAGTTTTTACTCTGACGGACCAAGAAGTTTTGGTTGCGGCAAAGGATCGTGTTCGGAAGAGAGAGAGGAAAAACACGAATGACTAACAAGTGCTGTGAACATTACACGAATGTCTGTAAAATTATCACCGAGAGATTAACTCACAGATAGATAATTATTGAGTGAGAGGCCAAACGCTTTCGACAGTAGCTGTCTAGCTCGCTGCTATCTGAAACGAAGACAGCGCGAATTACTGAGGAGAGTCGCTTTTATTCAGACTCGGTTCTGTAGGACTTAAACCGAACTTTAACCAGAGATGGATGACCCAATAATACTGGAGATTTGGATTTGATTAGAGTAACATCTGACAGCGGGGCTTTCAGTGGTCAGATGTGGCTGCTGGGACTGGAGACGGGAGACGTGTCACTGATAAGGCGGCTGAAGCTGAAGTTAGAGCCACAGCGCTGACATCTATCCATTCAGCCCGGTCCACCCCACAGGGGGAGTCCATCCGGAGTGTAACCCGGACCTGTAGGATTTTATTTACCCTAAACTTCACTTCCTGGTGAACAATTAACACATCTTAAGTCCACTCTGGTCTGGAAAGGAAGTGTTTTGTCAAGATGGGTTCATTGTTTCGGAGTGAGGAGATGTGTCTGGCCCAGCTCTTTCTGCAGTCCGGATCCGCTTACGACTGCATCAGTGAACTCGGCGAACTCGGGCTGGTGGAGTTCAGAGACGTAAGTCGGTGTATGGTGTCAATAATGTGTTGTGTTTGAGCATTTCTTGTTTGAAATATTGACTTGGCTTGTGCTGAGCTGACAGCTTTACACCCGTTGGCCAACTATGTGATGTGATATGAATGATTTGTGGCCCAAAATTGACGTCATTCATTTGCTGGAATAACATACACTACCAGTCAAAAGTTTAAAAAAGTGGACAGTAAGATTTTTAATGTTTTCTGCTCACGAAGCCTGCATTTAAAATACAGCAAAAGCGGTAATACTGTGAAATATTTTTACTATTTAAAGTGCTTTCTATTTGAATATATTTTAAAATGTAGTTTATTCCTCTGACCAAAGCTAAATTTGCAGCATCATTATTCCAGTCTTCACTGTCATAAGATCCTTCAGAAATCATTGTAATATGCTGATTTTCTGTTCAAGAAACATGTATGTATGTATGTATGTATTTATTTATTTATTTCTTTAAAAGAGTTGAGTACATTTTTTTCAGGATTCTTTGAGGAATAGAAAGATCCAAAAATCAGCATGTATCTGAAATAAAAATATTTTGTAACATTATACACTATACCATAATTAAAGAAACCTGAAGAAATCATACTCGGCTGTTTTCAACTTAATAATAATAATAATAAATGTTTTTTGAGCAGCAAATCAGAATATTAAAATAATTTCTGAAGGATCATGTGACTGGAGTAATGAAAAATTCAGCTTTTATGAAATTCTGGGAGCTTTTATTTACAGGAATAAATTACATTTTAAAATGTATTCAAACAGAAAATAGTTATTTTAAATAGCAAAAAATATTTCACAGTATTACTGCTTTTGCTGTATTTTAAATGCAGGCTTCGTGAGCAGAAAACATTAAAAATCTTACTGTCCAAGAAGAGACTTGTTAAAAAAAAACAAAAAAAAAAAAACAGAAAATTTCACTGTTGGTAGTGTAAGTGTTTGATGCATCTCCCAGATACCCACATAAACTGTTGGTATTTTTCCAAAAACCATATATTTCCATATATTTTTAGCACAGTTTGCACCAGTGTTTATTACTCTCATTATTAAGTCATTAACAAACAGAGTTTTATACATTGTTTAAGTCTAAGTGTAGGAAATGTAAAATAAAAATCAATTCATTATTATTATTTCTAAATTATTTTTATTAACATTATTATTGCTCATATTTTAATTACATGAACTGCTATGAAAGTTACTTCATTGAATTTCTTAGTATAGAAAGTTTGGAACGTGTAGAATATTCCAGTCATCTTGGATTTCTCTTCATGTATATTTTCTTTCTCTCTTTTTCAGCTTAACCCAAGTGTGAACTCTTTTCAGCGGAAGTTTGTCAGTGAAATCAAGAGATGTGAGGAGATGGAGAGAATTCTGGGTAAAAACCTAAATGAATTAGATTAACTTAAATTATTTAATAAGGGCATACTTCAAAATGATAGAGCTGTGAAAGAACTTTCTGAACACAAAGAATGTTCATAATGGTTGAGTTCTAACCAAAAACAGTAGTTGTACTAGTAGTAGGAAATGTTTTAAGCAAAAGATTTTTTTTTTTTCTTTAAAATGTTAGTGAATAAAATAATGGGCAGGATCATTAGGTTATTTACTATTTATAGAGTTATAAACAGGCTAGTGCATTCGAGTAACGCATGATTAAGATTGTTGTGATGGCACCTTATTATTATTATAAAAACAGACATTAATGCTCATGAAAATCCCCCAAAGTAAATCAGCAGAAACTCAAAATGGACTTGTATAACAGGATATCTTCTGAGGGAAATTAAAAAAGAAGACATCCCACTGCCAGAAGGAGAGGTGAACCCAGCTGCACCATTACCCAAACATGTGATGGTCATAATGGTGAGATCAGCTCAACACTGTTCATTTGTTTAGATCTTGTGATTAGTTCATCTTTCAGACACATTCAAATATCTTTTCTGTTTTGTATTGTCACTGCCGGTTATCTAGTTTCTGCCTCTGTTTTCTATATTTTATGGCTGCTTAAGGCATAGTCTCAAAGACCTTTTTTTTAAGTAATTACATTTTAGCTGATAACTGTTTACAAACTGATACACTGATAGAATATTTGCCACTCAAAATTAGATTTACATCAATGATGCAAATATAATTTTGCTTACTGAATTGTGATCGGCCCTTTCTTAAATCTTTCCTGGAAATCCATCAATTGGTCATGTGTTCATTTAATAATTTATTGCATGTATTGGATGTCATTCAGTCCCTTTTCGCAATTCCCTACTAGATCTCTTTCAGGAACTCTTTCCTCAATGTCAGTGCACTGCTTACAACAACAATATGACTGCTGATATTTCTTTATTACCGATTCCTGTGTGTTTTGTTTAGGAGCAGCTTCAGAGACTGGAACTGGAGCTGAGTGAGGTCACCAGGAACAAGGAGAAACTCCAGAAGAACCTTCTGGAACTGACTGAGTACACACACATGCTGCGCATCACACGCAACTTTGTGCACCACAGTGCAGAGGTAGGTCATGTGGTTCCCTGTTAAATGTTTGGAATATTTATTTGAGTCGTTTTTGTTTAAGCAAAAAAAAAAAAGGTAACATCTGATTGGTGTAAAGATTTTCCCTGATTTGTTCTTCGTCATATCACTAATATTGTAAAGCAAACAGCTCCATATAAATCAAATATGTTTAAAAATGTTGCTCAGTTTGGCTTTTGTTTCTCTGTGTCTGTTGATGCCGTTGGTGGTTGATCATGTTCGACCTCTCTGGTGTAATTAAAAGGAATTCATCTCCAGAGAGCAAGACTGTGGGAATCACGCAGGTGGTTCAGAGTCACCTGATTTTCACTGACTGCCAGAGCTTTACAAATAGGCTTAACTCTTGACCTTTTCTTCTTGATCCCCGGGGCGATGTGTCTATGTGTGTGAATCGAATCTCTTGCTGTGTTTTTGCTTATGTGTAAGCAGAGAGAGCCATCGCAGGTTCAGTATGAAGAGTTTCCCTTCCTAGAGAAAGAACCCATGATGGACTACACCAGCATGCAGAGGCTTGGAGCTAAGCTTGGGTGAGGAGTTAAAAAACATAAGGCTGAAAGTATTCTGCCCTTGCCCATGTCCTCCTTTGGCTTACCAACAGTTAATGTGACAGAATTTTCATCATTAGCACAGTTTGCTGTTGCACACCTTTTATGTGCAGACTGAGTTTTCTTTTAAAATCAGTAAATTTCACCCATAAGATCCCAGTTATCTTACATCCTGTTTCATGTATGCATGCATGCAAAACCTGTGGTTTTATGTTTTTTTTTTTTTTTTTTTTTTTTGTTAATTCATGTTATTGTTGTGAAGTGGAGCTCATATTCCTCTGTTCCTCCTGCACAGGTTCATTTCTGGGCTCATCCAGAGCGTAAAAATTGAGGCATTTGAGCGAATGCTCTGGAGAGTGTGTAAGGGCTACACCATCCTCAGCTACTCGGAGGTTGAAGGGCTTCTGGAGGACCCTGATACGGTGAGACTAGTTGGCATCTCCACCATAGTTTGATTTTTTTGATTTTTGATGTTGTTTTTGGTAACAAAAATGTATAGTTAAATCCTGTTTCTACCCATTTGTTTCTTTTCTGTGATCAGTTTGATCCAAGCTTTTGCTGTAACGCTGGATGCTTGATTAAAAAAAAAGGAAAGGAATATCTAAATCTGTTGAGATGGTTTAGTTTGTCTGTTCTCTGTCTGCTTTGTCAGGGGGAGCCGACCAGGAGCGTGGTGTTCCTCATCTCATACTGGGGAGATCAGATTGGACAGAAAGTTAAGAAGATATGTGACTGGTAACGTAGCTCTTAAATCAACTTCCTACATTCTACTCGAGGTGATTCTCTTCAGTCTGGTTAAAGTAGCTTTGTGTTGAGCTACCACATCTGGGTCAGTTAACCACCAATGCGCTAACTGAGTATGCCGCAAGCGAGGAGTTGCTTTTTTTTCATGAAGATTTTAAATAGCTTGTTCCCTGTTACATTTAGGGGAAGCTTCATGCTTTCATTTCTTAATTTTGGTTTAATTATTTTAGTGTTTTTGTTCCTAAGAGAAAATAGAAGTACTGTAGTTTTAGTTTTAAGTAAGGCTTTTTTCCCCGTAGCTACCACTGTCACCTGTACCCGTACCCCAACAGTAATGAAGAGAGGACAGATGTGGTGGAGGGGCTCCGCACACGCATTCAGGACCTGCACACAGTGAGTTCAGATGATCTTGATTTCACCTTTGTTACAGTTTATGATGCGCACACACATTCTCGTTTTGACTATGTGGAATGTGAATGAGGGTGTAAGAGTGATCTCACTAGTGTGATTAGTCATTTACCCAAGTTTTTTTTTACCTTGAGCTTAGTTATTAATAAGCTTAGCTTAATCTTAATTAGAAAAAAAAAAACCTTCATGTTTAATTGTACTTTATTGCACATCTTTTGAAACCAACTGATGAAATAAGGGGACAACTTTGTTGCACAAAATGTTCAAGCATCCTGTAGAACCACAGTTTTGTCCTTACCAGGAAAGGCTGTAAGACATATTAAACTGAAACCTCTGTCCTAGAAATCGTAACTTGACCTTAGCCCCTTTCACACATTAATGCTGTAAAATTACCAGAGCGACTTTTCCATCTTTCCATCTTCCCATCTTTTTACCAGAAAAGCACCATTCACACATCACTTTCAAAATTCCAGTATATTCCGTTAACCGGAAATGACCTCTAAACAGTTTCGCCTCCCAGTGTTGTGTAATTTTTGTGTCAGACGTTCACATTAATGCAGCTGATTTTGGCCCAGAGACATCATATTAGATGACTTTAAACTAAACTACACAGCATGGAGTAAATGTGTTGTCTGCGTCAGAATATTTTGATCGGCCCAGAGTAGGGGTTGACCGATTATCGGCCTGGCCGATATTAGGCATTTTTTTGATAATCAGTATTGGTAATTTTTAAAAGCGGTTCGTGGATAAAATGATTTAATTTTAAAATGCACTATTTGGCTCTGATGCAGCCTGTCGGAACTCACCACTCTGTGGCCGAGAGAAGTCTGCGCCCATCTGATTTGTTGGGAGTCACGAGTCCGACCAATCAGTGCAGAAGGCTATAGGCACTGAGAGTTTTGCACTCTCTCACACCGAAAGCGCTTGCTAACTGGAACTGCTTTAGTGATCACGCATCAGTTGTCTCTCAAAGTTAAGGCAGCAGCAGACTTTGCTGAAGTTGCAGAAACACCTTAATATTATCTATGATTTCCGCAATGCGGAAAACGTGGACGGAATCGCTTAATCCAGTCATAAATGGAATTTTCTGTATAACGTGGAATGTCATGGAATTTGTCAAAGTTCGGATAAATCATCATATCATATTTAATAGACTATAGAAACTTAAAAGGTCCTCATGGCAACCCGTCAAAATATAAGTTCCGTCTGTCTTAAAGAAACTGTCAGAAATGTATTACTGTGGTGCAGTACTACTGCTACAACAATTATTACAATTTTGTTTAAAAGAATAATTACACAGTACGCTATTTCTTCCATGTTTTAATTTTAATAGTAAACCCCTATGTTTGCCAAAAATAAAGTTTTACTCTCATTTGATTAAAAGATAAATGAAAGTTGTTTTTTTTGCTGCCTTTTGCACTGTACTGTAAATTAAAACTAACTGACCTTTGTTTTTAGTATCACATAGGTCAAGATTAGGATGACTATCTTGAGCTGTTTAGCTGTAGTCCACTATTCATATGCTTAGTCATGAAGGATACAGTGGCCTCACTTTTAATTCTCTCTATATATTACCCTTATTGTATATGGATGAACAAAGGAGAGTGACGATAAATGGATGAACAAATGACGAGAGTAAGAAGTGCAGTGTGGGAGTACTCAACCAACACCGGGGAAGGCAGTTTTTCTCAGAGTACTTGCTATTCTTCATTTTGACATTAATTTAGATTTTTATGCCAGACATATATCGGTTCAAAATATCGGTTATCAGTCTACTTGATCTGTGATAATCGGTATCGGTATCGGCATCGGCCCTGAAAAACACATATTGGTCGACCCCAAGCCCAGAGTAGACATCTTACATCAGTGCGTTGTAAACTTGTATGCACTCATACTGGTAATCTTGTTCTGCGTTTACACAGAGCATATTACCAGTAATTTACTGGTCATGTTATAATTGCCAGAATGATTTTACCTGTATTTCTGAAAAGGTCCTGTGGACACGTGATCTCTTAATGGTAATTTACCATTAAAGACTGTATGTGTTAAATGGGCTATTGTTAAATTCAGTGACAGTTATTGTAATAAGGATTTTATTACTTGTATTCAGTAAAAGTTTAATAAAATTCACACAAATATGATCTCACATATTAGTATAGTGAAACAAAATATCTCTTTTCTTAACTGAATAAAAAGTGCAATTATATTGTTACAACAGTACTTGAGTAAAGTACAGATTACCCAAAATGACACATGAATTATAGTAATGAAATGCATTAATATTTGTGGAGGTTTGCCCATCATGCACAGTAATAAATGATGGGCTGCAGTTATGGTTTGATTGCATTCTGTCTGTCTTTAGCAGTGGAGGGTACTTTAAATACTCCAACCAAAAGAGCAGAAAGTGTATGTAATATAATCTACATTAGAATTATTTGGATTTATCGTTGTCACTAATCTCTCCTAACCACTTCTAGACAGCCATGCAGTAGAGGAATGTAGAGGGGCAGGTCATGTTTGAGGGCATTAAAGTTAGCTTGTGACTGCTCTGTAGAAGAGAGAAAGAAAATTGTGTTAGTGGCCCAGCTCAGCACATGATGTTCATGAGGTTTAGGCTGTGGACACGTTTCTCAGAGACTAAAGGCACCATTGAATTATTATTTGATACTTTCAACACTCTCTGTTCCTCTCAAAACCAATGAAAATAGATTGGCTCACTTAAGCATACATGAAAAGTTATAAATTGGTTTGTTTCTGTGCTTAGAAAATATTCCTTGATTGATTGAAAATATGTTTGCTGAAGAGCACAGCATAATGCTTTTACTGCATGTGCATCTGAAAACACAGTTCAGAAATTAGGGCAACAAAATGCCATGTGTTGACCACAGACAGGCTGAAACAATTATTTTCTGCTGTAATTATGATAAAAATGCTTGTTTTCAAAATCTTATCCCTGATACATTACATTACATTAATTTTATGATTCCAGTATTTTAAAAAACTGTTTTTCAATCATTCTTAAAGCATTTTAAATTCATATTTAGCTAAGCCCCCCCTGGTTGAACCACTATGATATGTTTAACACCTAAAACGTTATATGCAAAACGGTTGAGCTTGATGTAGTTTGAAACTTCTCTTGAAACCGTTGTTGAAGTAATTTTGCTGGTTTCTTCGTAGGTTCTTCACCGTACTGAGGATTACCTAAGGCAGGTGTTGATGAAGGCCTCAGAGTCTGTGTACATTTGGGTGATCCAAGTTAAGAAAATGAAGGCCATATATCACATCCTCAACCTTTGCAGTTTTGATGTCACAAACAAGTGCCTCATAGCTGAGGTGTGGTGTCCTGTAAATGATCTGCCTGCTATTCGGAGAGCTCTAGAGGATGGATCGGTGAATACTTAACATTATTATGAATGTGCACTAATTCAAATAATTATGCACATATCTCTTAACCCCACTGTTTTGTTCTTTCAGAGGAAGAGTGGAGCCACAGTTCCTTCATTTGTCAATCGTATCCCAAGCAACGACACTCCACCAACGCTCATACGCACCAATAAGTTTACCTCAGGCTTTCAGAATATAGTGGACGCCTACGGTGTAAGCAGCTACAGAGAGGTCAACCCAGGTGAGAGGATAGCGATTTAAAAAAAAAAAACACTAAACATTAACACTAAAATTGACCTCATGTTAGCAGTTTTAACATGCCCTTATTGCTTTGTACATAATGCTTAGATAAGATGTGTAAGCTTCCTTCTTTATCACACTTCTCACAGCTCCATATACAATCATTACCTTTCCCTTCCTGTTTGCTGTGATGTTTGGAGACCTCGGGCATGGCATCATCATGGCACTGTTTGCTCTGTGGATGGTTCTCTATGAGAATGACCGCAAACTGAAGAAAACCAGAAATGAGGTACATGCAGCTTGCTGTTATTTTACTGTTAACTTTCTTGTGAACCAATTCTTTTGAAATGTTTTTTAAAAGACATTGACTGCTGAGATGTTTGATTAATATTGTGTTTATTGTTTTTTTTTTTTAGATCTGGAACATTTTTTTTGAGGGCCGTTACATCATCCTGTTGATGGGTATATTTTCAGTCTACACTGGATTGATATACAACGACTGCTTCTCTAAATCACTCAACCTGTTCGGCTCGGGGTGGAGCGTCAAGGCCATGTATGACCAAAAAGTCTGGAAGTGAGTGTCTAAAGCACACAATATTGCAGAATTTTGAAATTTAGTATGCTAAATTTTTGTCTATTTAATAAATATTTTAGGAAACCTAGTATTCCCCTTTTTACAATATGTAATATAAGTCTCAGGTGTCCCCAGAATGCGTCTGTGAAGTTTCAGCTCAAAATACCGCACAGATCATTCATTTTGAAAATGCTTATTTTGAGCGGAAGCAGAAACGGGCTGTTTTCGTCTCTTTAAATGCAAATGAGCTGCTGCTCCAATCCCCTTTTTCAGAGTAGTGCTGTGCCTTTACTCTGCCAATAAACATCTTTTTGGTTTTGATTATCATGTCTATCGCAAAAAAATCATGTGTTTTAAAACATTAGTTTAAACTTTAGATATAGGGTTTACTGAGCACACACATGCGAAGCACGCACACAGAAAGCAGCTGTCACACTGCATGTGAGTACTAAACTAAGTCCTCTTTCATGTCTTATTGCGCTTAACTTGTCAAATACACGTTCATGTTAAAAATGCACAGGAGTTACAAAAGCAGTCGGTAAACAGGTAAACAGCTGAGAAAGAAATTGCAAGTTTATATTAGATCTGTGTGGCAGCAGTGTAATATACAGTAAATAAATCAATAAATCCGCTGCTCTCTTGTCTCCTCTGAGGCTGGGACTCTAAATAGCGTACTGTGCTCGTCTGTGCAGCCAACGACAGAATCAGTTAGCACGCTTTGCTCGAACTTTCACCATGGCGTTAGAACTGGTACACCGTTGTCACTTGTGAAAACAAAATGACAGGCCGTGGGTGGAAACGTGCAGATTTAGGGGTGGTAATATTATAATAAAATCCCCTTTGTATATCATGGGAGGAGTGAAATCTGAGCAGATGGTTTTCTTCACGTGCTTGCATAAAAAGGCTTACTTTGTCCTTTTTTTTACGTTTTCTGGGTTAGTAGCCCTTAAACACAGAAAAAGTGAGATTTTCATGGTGTCACCTTTAAAATGTGGGCACAGCCAACCATGTTGGAGTAGAGATGAAAACAGCGTTTAGCTAAAGCACATTTAATCGATCAGCTACTTGTGTAGACAGTTTTTATCCTGACTGTTTAATCCAAGTACACATAAGGCAAGTCAATTCTTACAATTATGAGTCTAATGACACTGTTTGAAGAGGTTTATAAAACAGTATAGACATTTATAATGTTGCAAAAGATTTCAATTTCAAATAAATGCTGTTCTTATGAACCTTCTATTCATTAAAGTAACCTTGGAAAAATGTATGTGCATATAAGAATGATTTCCAAATGATCATGTGACGCTGCAGACGGCAGTATTGGCTTTTTAATATTGAGCTTTTTCGTCACAGGAAAAAAATAAATTTTAAGATTTATTGAAATAGAATTGTAATTATTTTGAATTGTAATATTTCACAATATTTGTTTTTTTTTGTTTGTTTTTTTTTTTTTATATATGTATTTTGATCACATAAATGCTGCCTCGATGATCTGTAGTGTAATCCCTGCAATCAGACAGCTGATTAAGTCAATAAATGTGACCCTGGACAACAAGACCTGTCATAAGTCGCATGGGTATATTTGTAGGATTAGCCAATAATACATTGTATGGGTCAAAATTATCTGTTTTTCTTTTATGCCAAAAATCATTAGGATATTAAGTAAAGATCATGTTCCATCAAGATATTTTGTAAATTTCCTAACATGAATATATCAGAACTTAAAGGAACACTCCACTTTTTTTGCTTATAGCTTAGCATAGATCATTAAATTAGATTAGACCGTTAGCATCGAGCGAGATGGAAGGCTTATTTATTCAGCTTTCATAAGGTGTATAAATCTTAATTTTAAAAAAAATTACTGTTATGACTGATTTTGTGGTCCAGGGTCACAAATGATAAAGTTGAAATCAGCTTTGAAATTTTACAAGTCCAAAATACTGACAGCAATGTAAATCATATTTATTACCTCACTGTATGAAACAACACGCACAGAGATTTCTCCTTACAGAATGTGGCTGATGTGATCTTCATCTTTCTCTCTCTAAAGTAACAGCACAGCCCACTCAAATAGCTTCCTTGCACTGGATCCAAACATCCCAGGAGTCTTTAAAGGGGCCTATCCTTTCGGTATTGACCCGGTAGGTCTCTGACTTCATTTTATTACTGTGAAACAAATTGCTTTGCTATCACATCACCATAAAATGGGTAATAGTGGGTAAAAGTCTTGGGTTAAAGGTTACACGGTTGAATGACAAGCTATAATTTTTTTTAATCTTTTAAAATCTGAGTTAATATATAATTAACTCAATATTTTAATAATATTTTATTTGCACTGTAGATCTGGAATCTGGCGTCAAACCGTCTCACCTTCCTGAATTCCTATAAGATGAAGATGTCTGTGATTGTAGGAATAATCCACATGACTTTTGGAGTCATCCTTGGTGTTTTCAATCACCTGTGAGATATTTTAAAAGATACTTTCAACAGATTAATTTCAAATTATGTGAGTTTGATCCTAATACTTCACATGTTCATCTACAGGCACTTCAGACAGACATTCAATCTGTACCTCATACTTATTCCTGAGCTGCTCTTCCTGCTGTGCCTCTTCGGCTATCTGGTCTTCATGATCATTTATAAGTGGCTGTTTTTCACAGTCAAAGACTCTCAGACAGCTCCCAGCATTCTCATCCACTTTATCAATATGTTCCTGATGCAGGGGGACTCCGGTCAACCCCTTTACCCAGGACAGGTGGGACTCAAAGAACCATACGTGCATAGGGTTGGGTATCGAAAATCTATACAGATTCCAGAATCGATACTTAAGTTCAGGAATCGGATACTTCTTATGAAATTAAAATTTCGATTCCGCCTATCGATTCTCATATGCGGTTCTTTTTTTTTTTTTTTTCATCTGTGAGGACCCGACCTAGCGATCTACCAGGATCTTGCCCACTAATCTTAAGTGCGTAGTGCTCCAAAGTATGGCTACACTTGTGATCAGAAGTCGAAAAAGAAAAGTAGCCTATAATATTTGTGATAAGATAAACATGTTGCAATAGATGCGTCACCACCATATGACAAAGCATTTTAATTTAACATTCATCTGTTTGGTTCCTCAAACTTTCTTCCGTGCAGCGTACGACCAGTGTGATTTGAACATTCAAATCTGCATTCATGCTGCCGCTGACCTAAAGAGAGCCACTGTCTTGTATATGAATGAAATGGTTTCACAGTCTTTTCAACCACACAGTTCAGAAGTACTGGGATAAAAGTTCATAGTCTGGATATAAACGCTCATATGTACGGTAGAGATCAAAATAAAGTAAATCATCCTTTTGAAAGTTAATTTGACATTCCAAATAATGTAATGTAAATAAAGATTTATCGATTACGTTGTTATGCGAGTAAAACACGGATTCATCCAGTAATAAACCAAGTAAATCTTGTGTGAATCACTAAATCATTTACTTATAAATTAAGCTTACATGTGATTTTTTTTTTTTTTTTTTTTTTTTAGTTATCTAATGTTTTTTTTTCTTTTTCCCAGAGTCGTAAGAGAACCACAACTTCCATTTAAAAAAACAACAACAACAACCGATTTATCCAGAATCACGCAGCTCTATTTTGCAAACAGCTCTTGTTTTTATGTAGCCCTACTGATTTTTGTTCATGGTATTCGACTGCAACTAAATGTTTAGCAGAAAAAGAAACAGAATAAAAATGCTTGATATCATCTTTTACTCACTTTGGAATTGAAACTGGGAATCGGAAAGAACCAGAATCGATAAGCGGAATCGGAATTAGAATTGGAATTGTTAATATTCTAACGATACCCAACCCTGTACCCTCTACCCGCACCTCTGTATTTCTTGGCATTTATTTTCCCTCTTTCCCATATAGGCTGGGTTTCAGGTGTTCCTGGTGGTTGTGGCAGTTCTCTCTGTGCCTGTGTTACTATTGGGCAAACCTCTCTACGTCTACTGGCAACACAAGGGCAGAGACCACCAGAGCATGTACCGGGTGAGGATCCTGTTTTTGTTTGTGTGTTCTCCAGTTAGCTGAAGGCCGTTGGCTGATATTCTGTCTCGCTCTGTCTGTATAGGGTTATCAGCGTGTGCGTCGGAGCAGTGAGGAGGAGATCTCTCTTATGCATACTCATGATATGGAGGAGGGCACCAGTCTGGACAGCCACTCCTCCAGCTCTGACAGCCAATCAGAGGAGGTGAGATATTTAGAACCAATTCGGTGCAGTGTTTGATGTGAATAGTCTACTTTCCCTATGAGCCTAACAAAGTTTCCTCTCTTCCACAGTTTGATTTTGCAGATGTTTTCCTCCATCAGGCTATCCACACTATAGAGTACTGCCTGGGCTGCATCTCTAACACTGCTTCTTATCTTCGCCTGTGGGCTCTCAGCCTGGCGCATGCTCGTGAGTAATAAATCCTTCAGTGTAGTGCTGTGCAAATAATAAAATAATAAAACAGTTATGTAAAATACACGGAAACCAAAGGTCTTCATTACAGCCTGCCAGAATAAAAGCTTGTCTACCTTAAAGAAAAGATGATAGATATATTATTACTATTAATAGAACATATACTTTAAAATAATAATAATAATAAAAACAAAAACATTATTTTAAAAGAATATCACAATATTTTTCATCTATGCAAAAAAAAAAAAAATTTTGATTACATTTAAAAAATTGAACTGAATTGTTTTATAAATTGATTTGATTGCCAGTTTTTGATAGCAAATTTGTATTCGGCATCGGCCGATATGAAAAATTATGCCAATATGTCTTGCTGATAAGAGGAATAACTCACATGTGCTCAGGGTGTGCAGCGAAGTTTTGCTTGGATGATTAGATTCACTGTTTTGAATCCCTGCATTTAATCGCAGAGTGCAGTACAGAATAACATGTTCTGTGTGTGGTAGAATAAACAGTAATGGCACATGCAGTGGCGGCTGCCTCCCCGGGGTCCTAATGCCCCTTCAGTGAGGACTTTTCATTCCGTAGGGGGTGCTGTTGGCCTATTTCTAATAAAATGAAAGTAAAATACACAAATAACATTTAGACTGTATTTCTGATTAAATAAAGCAATAAAGCAGTAATTGATGTAGATAAAATCATGAGTATGTTTTGATTTAAAGGTCAGAAGCGATAGCTTAGATGAATAAAAAAAAAAACAAACATGACACATAAATTAAATAATTTTATATATACTGATTTATTCATTAATGTGTAATGTTACATTTTTTTTTTTAAACACATTTTGAGCACTAAAGGATTTTCAGAATTTTTTTATTTCTTTTGAATTGGACCATCTACACGTGTTAAATCTTAAAATAAAATGTTAAGGTTACCACTGCATTTTTCTCCAAAAAAAAAAAAATTGCAGTCATTGATATCTAGTTTATTTATAGTTATTTTCAAAGCTTCAGTGTACTGTCATTATAAAAATAACTTCATTATTGTTTATTTAATTCTAACAAATAACTTCTTGTTAAAAACTAACCAAAATTAAAAATCATTTGCTTATAACTTCCACACAGGAGAGGCTTGGTGTTGTTTCCAAACAGAAGGAAATATATCAGCATCTGCATTGGCTATTGGGCGAAAAGGGTTAAAAAATATTGGCATATAGAATATTGCCAAAACTCCAATAGCATGCATCCCTAGTATTTGACAGTAAGCCACTATAAACTTATGTAAACTATATATCAACTTATATAAACTAAAAACTCCAGGCATGCAAAGAAAAAAAATGTGATTTATTAAATGTATGTATTAAAATATCTTAACTAGACTAAAATGTTACACAAATGTAATGATAAAAATGTAAACTGAAATGATATTTCATAATTTTTTTTATTGAAGACAATAAGTTTAATTGTAGTTTAATCTGTGATTAATATATTTAAGATATCTAATGTATGTTAAAATCATCATAATTGCAGCAGAAATACTGGGTGAAACCTATATAGGGCCTTTAGATTATTGTTTTGGACAATAGGGGCCTTTAAAGAGTTAGTTCACTCAGAAATTAAAATTTTGTCATTAATTACTCACCCTCATGTTGTTCCAAACCCGTAAGACCTTCGTTTATCTTCAGAACACAAATTTAGATATTTTTGATGAAATCTGAGAGCTTTCTGACCCTGCATAGACAGCAACTGACACGTTCAAAGCCCAGAAAGGTAGTGAGGACATCGATTAAAATAGTCCATGAGACATCAGTGGTTCAACTGTAATGTTATGAAGATACGAGAATACTTTTGGTGCACAAAGAAAACAAAAATAACGACAATGTTTTGTGGTGTTTCAGAGCTCTCTGAAGTGTTGTGGGCGATGGTGATGCGGGTCGGCCTGCGTGTGGACACCAATGTAGGCATTATGTTCCTGGTGCCTGTCTTTGGTCTGTTTGCTGTCCTCACTGTGTCCATCCTGCTGGTGATGGAAGGACTTTCAGCCTTCCTTCATGCTCTCAGACTCCACTGGTCAGTACAACCCATCAAATATACACCACCATACCAGTTTACTATTTGGATTTGGACATCCATATTTAGTGACCGAAGTTGGTAGCTGAAAACACAGCATCACTTTATACTGAATGATTCAAAGTGAAATGATCTCTCTCTCCTCAGGGTGGAGTTTCAGAATAAGTTCTACAGCGGCGCTGGCGTCAAGTTCGTACCGTTTGCCTTCTCTCTCTTGCACACCAGCTTTGAAAACGAGGGGCTTTTGTGAACTCTGTGATGCTGAAGACCAGACCAGAGTTGATCTGCGAGCTTCATTTTAACAGATTTACATACGGTGATGTTGCACTACATGCCAAAGTGGTCCAATCAAATACTTTTTGGGGATTATATGGAGATACCAGGTCAGCATTGACATACTGAGCCACATCAGATGGTTGATCATTCTTGGACATGAAACCATAACACAAACACACTGAGGATAAATCAACAGCTCTGGACTGTAGAAAGGACCATTGAGTGCTTTTCTGTTGGTTGAATGTATTAGCTCTTCACAAAAGTGCTGGTTGTTAATATCGTTTTTTTTTTTTACCAGGTTGCCTGTTTGCTATGCAGAGATGGTCGACTCTCCATAGCCGAGCACATTCCATGAGTGACTTTAAGGTTTACCCTTAATGTCAATTTGCAGTTGAGCAAGTGAACTTTTAAGTGCTTGTGTAAATTCCAGCATTTTCATCCTGCTGCTTTCAACCTCCAGTGTTGAAACATTATTGTGGCTCATGTAGGTCATTCATAGTGTTGAATGGTACTGTGTTTAAATGACAACAGATATAATACAATTAGGAGTTAGTACATTTGGGCATAGTATTGTTGGCAACAAGATGCTCTTGCCTAAATGCTCTGAATTTGAGCAACGTCAGCCCAAATGTGTTCATTCTTAATGTTGATTAGCCCAAATCTGGTTTTACATCCTGCTGCAGCTGATCCTTTGTGTTTGGAAAATCTCTTTAAGAAGCGCTACTAGCCCACAGGAGGCTCAGATATTTCTAAGTGCCTAACATGCTGAATGTATTCTGACGGGTGGGTGGTGGATTGAATTTTTCAGATGAAGTCATTTAGAATTGAATTAATTTAATGATGAAATGCTGTTCAGGGCAAAGCTTAAAGGCTAAGAGTTGTGAAACTCTCAAAGTCATTTAATTTTAATTGTATCGTAAATTGAGATGTTTTTAGTGATTTTTTTTTTTTAACTCGCAGGTCTGTTCAGTTACTCTGTTCTGCCTCTCCAGAATGGTCTTTTTTTTTTTTTTTTTTTTAAACTCTTGAATTTGATGTGAGATTTTGGTGTCTGGATTGTGAGCCACTGATATCATTCCATATTTTTTTGTTTGTTTAATTTATTAACAGTACTCATTTTGATTTCTATATATCGTTTGATGGGTCTGTGCATTGTTTAGGTAATCTACATTCCACATTTTGCATATGAGCTCTATATTAACGTTACACAATAAAGTCAAACCTGTGAAGCTGGGGTAATAAAACTGTTGGATTAAATGACTCATGATATCATTGCCATTTTTTGAGCCAACGCTTTAACACAGTGCCGCTAAAAAGAGCTTCTGAAATTGTAGCATCTTTTATTTAATCCTAACTGAATTCACAAACAATTAATTTAGCACTTTTTTTGTCAGAACATCCTAAAAGTATTAGTCCTTTAGTGTTGAGGTGTTTCTCACTGTAGTTCTGATGCACCCAAGTCTGATTTTACAATCTCTCTATTATCACCTCAGATTTTGAACATGCAAACAACCATGTAACAAAAATTAAGCCTTTTCTTGTTTTTATAAATCTTAAACCTGCATTCCGTGAGGACCTCTTGGCCTAAGTTTTGCATTTTTGTTGCAATTTCTATTTAAAACCTGCAATTGGAATTATTTGCGCAATGTTCTTTACGTGGGTTGTACATCGGCACGGCTCCTCAGCGCGGATGAATCTAATGTTTTGAGGGTGTATTGATGTCAGTCAAAGCGCCAGTGGATATTCACTGTAGTTCGGAGTTACAGATACTACGTCTTGGAAGTAATGTTATGTCCCAAATAAAAAGTTTCACAGGAAAGTGTCATCTGAACAAGTAACATGCCTGCAAGTTTTGTTCTGACCATCTAAAAAAAGGTTTTACAATAAATCCTGCTACCAATGGTAATTAACCTTAGCTCAGATCACGTCAAACCATTATTGTTATACTTTGTTCTCAAATTGTTAATGTTAACAACATAAACATTGAGTGATTACTTGTATTTAGTGTATTAGCCTTCTTTGTCCATTTCAATCTATGTACAGTTTAATCTCTAATTGTCATACCGTTCGAATGTCACCGTAAAAAGAAACCTCAAAAAACAAAACAATGTTCCTTAGTACACGTTCCCTTTGAAATGCAAAGCTTGAGTGAAGAGTAATCACACATATCTGTAATCACATTTTAAACTGATTGGTTATGTACTAATAACTGATTTGGGGTCATTTTTAAGAACAACAAACAAAAAGTTAGGTTAGGGAATGCAGTTTTAAGGAAAACGGCATTTACATGTATAGGTGGGAACGTATGAACAAACCAAAACCTTAAATTTTTGCATTACGCTGCATTCAGTGTTTTAGGGCTGACATGGAAACAAAATAAGCCTATGCCTGCGTTAACAAATAAAGGATTTATTTGCAAAAACCGATAAACGCCACTTTCATAAAAAATTAACCGAGTGCTAAGCATTACTCTCCACACATAGCGCGATCTGAACGCTAAATACGTTGTCAAAATGCTGGTATTGTTCACTTTCAAGGCATCGCGAGCTCACGCTTTACTGCAGAAGCCGACAAGCGCCCTTGTTTGTGAACAGAAGCCGAGAACTCCATTTTAGCGAATCAGCGCGCTGTGTTCAGGTCAGGTGACAAGGCTGCTAATTAGTTTGAAAAAAGGCGCTAGCTGAGAGGAGTTTCGTCAAAGCTGACTAAAAGTGATCAAGGATGGATAATTTCGATGAACTTGTGATATCTTCTGGAGGGCGTAAAAAGAAAAATAAAAGCTGAAACTTTTTCACGGAACCATGTCAAAGCAGTATTGTCTCCCTGTATTGCGTGTAATCACAACCATACAGTCTATGATCACAGCAAAGCTTGTAAGGAGTCTACATGTTCAGCTGATGAGATGCTTTTTTTTTTTTTTTGTTTTTTTAAATTTGTTAAAAAAAAATAAATTAAAATGGAGTTATCTGTTTTTGCAAGTAAACTCTTCAAATTATGTTTAAAATTAGTAACATTTCTCTTTGTGTTCAGAGGGCATAAAGTCTACAGAACAGATTTCCTGGTGACAAAAAATAGCTCTTAGGTGCACATTACTTTCCAACACACTACCTGAATCAGGGTTCATTTAAAATTCTAAACACATCATTACACCCCCTTCAAAACATTCCTAACGATTGTATACAGACATAAAAAGTGCCTGCCAACATCCAAGTCAGTGAGTTTTAATAGAAAATATTAACATTTATAATCATACATTGACAGCCTGTCAAAACTTTGACTAGCTAGATCATTTTAAATTAAAAGATCCATTTACAAGTAACATCTTGGTTAAAATTCAGGTTTTTACCAAAACAGCATTTATTACGATGGCATGGCATCATTACTTGTTTCCTTCATTATAGTAATAAGAATTATGGTTATCACAAAATACATATGGTGGAGCGAGGGAAAAATAAGACCTCCAGACTAATTCTAAGTTTCTGACAGCAATTAGAAATAAAGTGAGAACTACTCTCCAGTGACGTCAGGTCTGAACCCAACGCCGCAAAACAGGACTTTCTAAACATAAAAGAAATCTTGTTGTAGATTTGTTTCTGTGAATCAAATTGAAGTTTGCAGTGGGGGCGACAGTTTCAAAGTACTCAGTAAATCAACAGAAATCACTCCTTTTTTTTATCCCTCCTGAGTCCTGATGAGTTATAACCTCCTCAGAAATTTAAAACCGTTCTTTCTGTTACAGGGCACTGAAAATACCAAAATAAAGTACTTCTGTATCACCACATTGTACAATTGTGAAACACAGTAATCCTCTTCGTCAGGAACACTTAGGTTTTCTACTGATTATAAATACAAGCATATTATAAACACAAAAAAAGGTCGGCAAGCTGTTTGCTTGTGTTTTCAGTATCACACTTTGGATTGCGAGGATGATTGTTTGCTGTCTTCCGAGAGAGTCAAACGGGTGACTTGTTTACTTTTATTGGTTGATCGTTCATTCATTCATTCATTATGTATCCTGATTGTACAAAAAAGTTTTTTTTTTTTTTTTAAATTGCATTGATATGCATTGTACTGTGGCAGTCACAGTAACATGATAATGATCACTGGGGGCTCCACCGAGCCAATGCAGGAAGCAGCTAATTAATGTGCATGACAATTCATGGATGTAAAACACATTTGTGTCAGAATACCTGCACTGTCCAATACAACAGACACAAAGGCTCTTTTAATGTTTGCCTGAAGCTCACTGGCTATCTGAAGACGTGGGATGAATCTTAGCTGTCATTAGCTATGCAAAGTGGGCGGAGCCAGGGAGAAAGTCCAATAAAAGAGCTTGATTGTGCTCCTGTAATTCTCTGGGATATACAAATACAAGAACTTCCTTTGCCCAAATATGGTATCGTGGTTGATATGAAACTAAAAGAGCTGAACAGTCAGATAATTCACAGAAATGTTGCAGCTGCGTTGTGTCGTGTAGAGTCTCTCCTTCATATGTGAGTTTCTTCGCGTGCTGTCCAGGCCAGCATGGGACAAGGGAGGAGTGTCTTTGATATGATCTCTTTATAAACAAGACTCAGTCCAGTGTACTTCACTGTAAGAGATGCTGGGATAAGAGGAAAGTGCATTTGTGATGGGGTTGTACTGAATAAAAAGAACCTGATTCGCTTTGGAAGATAAACTGGGGCGGCACTTGGCTAGAAGAGTTCAACTGCGCATTTCTCCCACGCACTCGTCTTTGAGGTGAACTTTGGAGAGGACGTTTTCCCGTTCTCCCATTTTAGTAGTCGGGCAAATATATATGTCATTGGGCTGCAAACACACACTCACACTTAAACACACACACACGCTCTAAGTGATCAAACAGCGCAGGTGTTCGTGACCTGTCTCCACCACCTCTGCAGTCCCAAGGCCCTGATGAGTCCATGTAGAGTATTCCCCATTTGTCTTTGTCTGTCTGCAGAGTTAGTCAATTGTTTTATGTGTTCAGAAAATATCCGGACACACATTCCAGTCTTGTCTTTCTTTGGCCTCCCAGTAACCCCCCTTATAAACGTAGACAGTCTCTCCTGTCATTTCATCCGTCCTCTGGTGGAACCACAGCGGTGTGTAACCTTCAAAGTCCTGTCCTGTAACACAAAACAACAGTGGTGTATAAAGTACCTATAAGCCGACTTAAGTAAAAGTACAGATATCTTACCAGAAAATGACTTCGGTAGAAGTTGAAGTCAGCGTTTAGAATATTACTTGAGTAAAGGTCTTAAAGTATGTTATATTTATTGTACTTAAGTACAAAAAGTATTTTTTAATCTTAAACGTACTTAAGTATTGAAAGTAAAAGTACAAGCAAATGCAAAACGGAAAAGAAGCAAATAAATACATATAAAATGTTCAAACACAGTTTGAGTAGCAAGACTGTGTTCGGTTTTAAATCTTCCATGTTGTATTTTTGGTTACGAATAAGAAGCACTTCATCCGGTACTTAGTGTCTTTTATTCCAATATAAGAAAACATTTCTGGAATCTACATCTGAAATAGTATTTACATGTATTTACACAGTTTGTCCTCAGAGGGGACATGGATGCATTTAAACCGCAGTTACAGATTTGTTTTGTTCTTAACATAAAACGCTGAATAATGATATTTGAAATAACTTAAGACCTGAAAAAAATAGTTGAAATATGAAATTAAAACCGCCAGTAGGTGGCAGTAAGTGACTGTACTGAGTGAGTCATTGAGATTCAACCAATTCATTCAAACGACTGATTCATTTTGGAACAAAGCATTTGACTGCGTTAATGAATGAATCACTGAATCATTTTTATCAACCGATTCATTTAAAAAGCCGATTTATTCAATAAGTAAACACCGTCCATTGCTCAGAGACACAAAACAAAGCAATTTTATGTCTAAAATGTAAGTCACTTATTGCTTTACTGAACTTGTATAAAATGATTATTAAATGTGTTATGCTGACATCTGCAGAAAAACGGTACCAACGATTCGTCAAACCCGCTTTCCTGCAGTCCGTGTTTTTCTGACTTCTGACTATTTTGTAAGTAACGAATATGCTTCGGGGAAATGTATCGGAGTAAAAGAATACATTTTAATTAGCAAATGTATTGGAGTAAAAGTTGACTGAAATTATAAAAACTCAAGTAAAGTACAGATATTCCCAAAAAAATACTTAAGCCCTGTAACGAAATATTATTACTTCGTTAAATTACACCACTGCAAAACAACAATAAAATCACCAGGAGAACAGAGCCTACTGACTAGGGATGTAACGATGTCAAAATCTCACGACACAATAATAACATGATATGAAGTCCACAATACAATATTATTGCGATATTTAAAAAAAAAAAAAAAAGAAAGAAAGAAAAAAAGAAAAGAAAGAAAAAAAAGACAAATGAAAACTTGGGGGGAAAAAATTAAAATTTTGCGCATTTTAAAGTTAAATTATTCTATCTAATGCACATTTGAGAGTTTAAAATTAAGAGCTCCAACCCATGTTATTAACTAAGAAAACTTAAGTCAGAAATAAGTCAGTGAATTGACTTGTATCTGAACTTTAAAGAGGACTCAACCCTCTTTTTATTTGTGGTAAACTGTCTCAGTCTAAATTACATTCACACTGGTGTTTTAGGAAGCCAAACAAATTAGAATATAATAATAATAACAACAATTTTAGAAAGTTGTTATTCCTACGACAGTAATAGCCATATACTGTAAAACAATTGCAGTGTAAAATAAATGAAAATGAATATTTCATAAGTACATTATTTTTGCTTTACACTACAGTAGGGAAATTACAATACTTCTTTCCTAATTTCTACATTAAAAGAGATATTTTGAATTTGGACTGCAGTAACATTACATATCTAAACTGCTAGCTGTCAGCAATTCATACTGCACTTTTAAGTTTTATTTTGATGGAAGTGGCAGTAGAGCTTTTATTTGGATGGAAAACTCCAGCTTCAGTGAAAACAGGCTTACAAAATTGCATCTCACTACAAATCCAGTGAAATGCTATAATCATCTGCCGCAAAAATAAAGCATAACTAGCGGTCGTTGCGTTCCCAAGTGCACGCTAACCCACAAACTCACAGCACATGCAAGAAACGAGTTCACTGCATTCATTGTGAACGGAGTCGTACTTTTGTGATACCACGATATTGATAATAACGTTACATCCCTACTATTGACTAAACTGGCACAAAAGTTGTGTTTGACAGCTGGAATTTATATTTTCATGGTTTTCAGACCAAAACACCTACACCAACAAAACGTCACAGAAGACCGTCTTGTGTGACCTTTGACTTGTGCTCACCTTCATCTATGGCCTTGGAGGCCTCAGCTTCTCTCCTCCTCCTCGTGGCTCTTTGTTTTTCCTCCAGCCTCTGTTTCTCTACGTTGGCCTCATCCCAGCGTCCCGCTTCCATCAGCCGCTGGTCTGGCCTCAGTCTGCTGTCCGTCCAACACACGCCTTCCTCTTCCTCATTCAGGGTCAAAGCCAGAGAGGAGAAATAGTACATGTTCTCAGCATTCTCTCTGAGAGATCGAGAGGAGAAGGGAATGAGAAAATATTCCAAAATCATCAAAGAATCCAACATTCTAATCTGTTGTGCAAGGCCTTAGTATATCTTTAGTTTAGTTAAGTGGGAAAGTAGGGATTGAAGAAGATAGTTAGTTCTGCAGGTGGAGAGTTTTGGTCAGTCAATAATGAATTTGGTAGGTATGTTGTTTAGACTGTAGGTAGTTTGGAGGGTAAGTAGTTAAAGGGATACTTCACCCAAAAATGAAAATTCTGTCATTAATTCTGTCCTTGTGTCATTCCAAACCCGTAAGAACTTCTCTACAGAACATCTTCAGAACACAAATTAAGACCCTGCAGAGACAGCAATGCAACTAACACATTCCCAGGCCCAGAATGGTATGTCACATGGACTATTTTAACGACGGCCTTATTACCTTTTTAGACCTGGGAATGTTTTAGCTGCGTTGATGTCTATGCAGGGTCAGAAAGCTCTTGGATTTCATGTAAAATATCTTAATTTGTGTTCTGAAGATGAACACAGATCCTATGGGTTTGGAACAACATGAGGGTGAGTAATTAATGAGAAGATTTTCATTTTTAGGTGATCTATCCTTTTAACACCAGACCTTAATGGTGTGTCTTACGGTAGAGGGTATTTCTTCCACAGCAGTTTGGGTGTGAGTGTCTGATAGACAGTCTTCTGTTTGCCCTCTGAGCTGCTGTTTCCTCTGCTACTCTGCACGATCTTGGCACTCTCCATCTTGTCATCCCATGTACCTGACAGGATGTAGTGGGCCTGGCTGTCACTGTCCTTCACCACCCCTGTGACCTTACAGTGGAAGAACAAGGAGAATAAGGGTAAAAAGCTCTGGGATTGAACTAAAGAAGCATGATAAGACAGAGAGAGGGCAGAAGAGGATAGAAAGATGGTTTAGCATGAAAAACGTTCATAAAGGGTTAACTGCTCAGGTTATCTGCTGTCAGTGGAACTCACATGTGAATCACAGGGGGAGGAAAAGGAAAAAGGACAGGGAGAATTTAAGTACAAAACATACCTTTCGTGGGACTTCTCTTGAAAAGTAGCTGTACGGTGAGAACTTGAGCTGACAGGTCTCTTTGGTCCTGTGATTGACTATATCAATATCTCCTGACTGAAATAAAGAAAATAAGAGATGAAAAAAGAGATATATCTACAATTAAATCAGCCGTTCTCAAAATCTGGGGGTCATGGAGGTATGTGATTTTCTTAAAATTGTATCTGATATTAAACAAAAAATGTCAAAGCCAAAAAAGTTAAAGTTCAGTTAAAACTTAAATTTACTGCTAATACTGTTGACTGTTTTGTTTTTGTTTTTTTCTTATTTTTAGTCGTAGTTTTTTTTTTTTTTTTCAGAAGAGGATGTTTTTAGGCTTGAATATTTAATGAACTACTCAAACAAAATTCTGATAATCATAGAAATTAAATAATGTTTGAAGTTCAACCTGATCAATCCACAGTTTGCCCACAATGATATTGTGCACAGTGGAGGTGACTTTACGCCACACATAGTGGTTTCCACTCGCATGAAAGTGTAGGTGGATCGCACCTGGTTAGATAGACAGAAAATCGATTTCATTGTTCATTATTCTAACAATATGACATACGCATCATGTTAAGTCAAGAGAGAAATATAAAATGAATCCTCTGTGTAACAATAAATTAAATCAGCATAAATAATACAGTTGAGGTCAAAATAAGAGGGATCATACAAAATGTGTTATTTTTTTTTTATTTAGTACTGACCTGAATAAGATATTTCACATAGAAGACTTTTACATATACTGTAGTCCACAAGAGAAAATAACAGTTGAATTTATAAAAATGACGCTGTTCAAAAGTTTGCATACGCTTGATTCTTAATACTGTGTTGTTACTTGAATGATCCACAGCTGTTTTTTTTTTTTTTCATTTAGTGATAGTTGTTCATGAGTTGCTTGTTTGTCCTGAACAGTTAAACTGCCCGCTGTTCTTCAGAAAAATCCTACAGGTCCAACAAATTGTTCTTTTTTAGCATTTTTGTGTATTTGGACCCTTTCCAACAATGACTGTATTGTTTTGAGATCCATCTTTTTACACTGAGGACAACTGAGGGACTCATATGCAACTGTTACAGAAGGTTCAAACACTCACTGATGCTCTAGAAGGAAAAATGATGCATTAATAGCCAGGGGTGTAAACTTTTGAACTGAATGAAGATGTGTATGTTTTCTTATTTTACCTAAATAAACAAAAAATTTTCATGCCCTTCAGAAGCTACAGAAGATACTAACATGTTTCCCAGAAGACAAAATAAGTTACATTTAGCCTGATCTTCAAATTCAAAAAGTTTTCACCCCCTGGCTCTTAATGCATTGGGTTTTCTTTTCTGGAATAATGTAATAGTTGCATATGAGTCCCTCAGTTGAAAAGGGTTCAAATACACAAAAACCAAAGAATTTGTGGGCCCCGAAGAATTTTTCTGAAGAACAGCAGGCAGTTTAACTGTTCAGGACAAACAAGGGACTCATGAACAACTATTACTGAACAAAAAACACAGCTGTGGCTCATTCAGGTAACAAGGCAGTATTACAAAATCAAGTGTATGTAAACTTTTGAACAGGGTCATTTTTATAAATTCAACTATTATTTTCTCTTGTGAACTATATGTAAACGTCTTTTATGTGAAATATCTTATTCAGTTCAGTACTAAATAAAAAATGACATGCATTTTGTATAATCCCTATTATTTTGGTAAAATTAACATTTTACAGATTCTGCACGGTGTATGTAAACTACTGACTTCAGCAGTATTTATATATTTTGTGTTTCTTTCATGATAAATCATTGTATATGTGTACATTTGTTTATATGAAGAATAGTGAAATAGTGAGATAGTCAAGAGCAGAGACTCACCCAGAGGCATGATGGAGAGGTATTTGCCACGGAATTTGCTAGCGATGGTGATTTCCTGCCACAGGGTCCAGCCTCGCTGTGACATCACATGATGAGCGGCTGCCGGCGGATGATGACTGACCTGAGAAATATAGGCAAAAACATCAGCCGAGTGCTGAATGTAAAATACACCACTAGAGGGTGCCGTCTCTTTATTTATTCAAACGTGGATTTTCTATGTGTGATTCTGGTATTCTCAGAGTCACCTTCAAACATCATTACCCTCTAACCACTAAACCTTGCATGAGAAACATTTCCAGTAACGGCTGAAGGTGACAGAAAATCAGTGCGTTATAACAAACTGCTTAAAGGATTATTTCACTCCTGATTTAAATTTTCCTAATAGTTTACTCACCCCCATGTCATCTAAGATGTTCATGTCTGTCTAAAGTTGAAAAGAAATTAAGGTTTTTGAGAAAAACATTCCAGGATTTTTCTGCATATAGTGGACCTTAATAGTGGCCAACGAGTTGAAGGTCCAAACTGCAGTTTAAATGCAGCTTCAAAGGGCTCTACATGATCCCAGCTGAGGAATAAGTGTCTAATCTAGTGAAACAATTGGTAATTTTCCAAAAAAAAAAATAAAAAATTAATAATAATAATAATTTATATACTCTTTAACCACAAATGCTCATCTTGCACTAGCTCTGCAATGTGCGTTTACAACTTCATGCAATATATAATCACGTAATAGTCCTGTGTACTCTGGTTTGAAAAGAGAAGGTAGGGCAAAAACTCTTTGAAAAGCCCTTTGAAGCTGCATTTAAACTGCAACTTGGACTGTCAACACATTAACTCTCATTGAAGTCCACTATATGAATTTTTTCTCAAAAACTTTAAATTTCTTTTCGACTGAAAAAAGACAGTAATATCTTGGGTGACATGGGGGTGAGTAAATTATCAGGAAATGTTACTTCTGGAGTGAACTAATCTTTTAACCCAAAAGTCACACAGAGTTTTCAAAAACATTTGGGTTGAAATTTCTCATTTCTTCTTTTCTCCTATATGCTGTTTCAGTGCTAAATGAATTCAGCAGCAAAATTGTTTCTTAACCCTTTAACTGTCACCGTCCACTCTGTGGGACACCTAAGTTAACTTCACCATTTTACAAATAAATCCTAATCTAATCATGACAAACTATATATCATTGGGAAGGTCTAAGACTCCTAAATAGATATTTTACCACTCTTTTGTGTTACAAATTATGTAGGAAAAGTAATAGATTAATTTATGACAAGAGTGCACCTCAAAAATCTACATCATAACAGGAGTTCTGACCTTTGTCACAAAAAGACATCCTTTGTTGCCTTTTTATCTATCACGCAATAGAAATCTTAAGAAATTATATATCACCTGAAAACTTAAAATCTCAAAAATCATCCTTTGAAAACCATTTTAAAATCAGACATTGAATTCCCATGGAAATTGTACATCAAAATCATATTACAAAATGTTTTCATTCATGAATTATACAAATTTTACTCTGGATAGTGCATTTTCATGTCTGTTCAAGATAGGGAGTGACAAAGGGTTAAGCCCCAAATAAGTATATTAGAATGATTCCTTAAAAAAAGATCACTGTTTTTGCAGCATTTTGATCAAATACAGTCAAGTTGAGTATAAGAGACTACTTAAAAAAAAAAAAAAAAAAAAGTAAAAATCTTACCAACCCCAAACAGTGTACAGTACTCACAGAGTGTCCTGTGCAAGCTGAACACCTGCTACTGAGGTGAATGAGAATGCTAACAGATAGCTTTCCTTATATATTACAAATTCTTTGACTCTTAACACTGACCTGTTCACAGAGGGAACGGTAGCCGAATTCTTCCAGGCGGTCCAGTTCGTAGGTCTCTCCCAGGAGAGGGTTGAAAGGCTTGGCCGTCCGGTGCACTGTGGTGGAGT
Source organism: Cirrhinus mrigala (assembly GCA_036247105.1). Taxonomy (NCBI): domain Eukaryota; kingdom Metazoa; phylum Chordata; class Actinopteri; order Cypriniformes; family Cyprinidae; genus Cirrhinus; species Cirrhinus mrigala. The sequence goes on along the minus strand of CM070011.1, from coordinate 33,290,675 downwards.
ACGACGAGACAGAGAAGGCTGCGACCAGACACATCTGCTCCAGAGAGTTCTCACAGCGCGCCGCCTTATCCAGCAGCTCGTGGTACTCCAAATCCTCCGTCAAGCGCTGCAGCATGGACAGGGGCTCGTTGAAGTTCACCTGGACACACAGAGAGAGGAAGAGACCTTGGCTGTGTCCCAATTCACATAATTTTATTCTTTGTATTCTTTGCCTTTTTTCAAACTGAAGTTAAAAGAGAACGGTCACCAACTTCTCTTCCATAAAGCAAGGGTTGTTAACAATATTAGCTTAAAAAATACATACGCTTCAAACAGTTCATACACATACACAGTTCAAAGGTTTGGAGTCTGATTCTAATCTTGCATTTAGGACCATTTTCTGATATATGATATTACTTACGGGCATTGGGATCTTAGAGAGCTCTTTGCCGATGCAATTTTTCATGATGCTCCACAGATTGAGCGAATAGTTGGGCTTCTCTGGGATCTGGGTCCGCCTCTTCCTGTGAGGCTGCAGCTCTTTCCCTGAATAATCATTACTGCTCACAGAACACTAAAAAAAGACAGAGATGACAGTGTTTGTATTAAAAAAAAAACATCTGATATTTATGAAATGTGTTTGTGCTGAAAGATATTATTTGAAGGGCCTGAGTGCCCTTGAGGAACGTAACGCATAAACATTGACAGCTGACAGACATTGATGCTCCATCTGTCTCAGAAAGTGAGTCACCAAGAGAAAGATGAAACGAGGGGAGCAGATATCAGTTAATTAAGAGTTGCTTAATTGAGATGAACAACAGCTGTGAGAGTCCATGATGAACAGACTGCCTGAGGAAACTTTCACAGTCACACTGAGTCCACTGGATCTTTATGCCACATGTATTACTGTGGGGTGCAAAAGTCTTGAGGTCACCAATGAAAATGCTTCTATTTCACATTAGTTTAATAAAGAAAAACTTTGCATTGTAAATATGAAGAGCATTTCAGGCTCTTGTGACAAATTAATTTCAGTATTCCAGAAAGCCTTAGCATTTTGTTTGTCACCCTTTTAAATTAGATTCTAAATCTTCCATTGTTGCCTTTTGAATGCAACTATTTATAACTATTGTTTTTAGCTTTTGTTTCATGTCACACCCACATTATCTTCCTGGTTCCAGTCACTGGGCTGTCCTCCGCTAGCACCACTGAGATTACTCTGAGAACGCCTGCACAGACAAGAAAGAGAGAATAAAATGTGTAGAATAAAAGTAGAATAAAAGTGTGACATTGTGTTTGACTAATGCAATAAAGGTTTCAGGAGCTGCTAATGCATCATGCAGTCAACCAGTGAAAAACAGCCTCTTACTGGGACAGGATCAATTTTTTTTTAGATTAACAATGTTTTGCTCCCACCCATTCCTACATAATTTAGGTACCATTTTCTTGCATTTGATTTCTCTTTCCCTGCATTCACAATAGGTAAATAAATGAATAACAAGCGTTATCCTCCATTTATTCACAATGGTAATAAATAAATAGTGAATGTTTAAATATATCTACACAAAACACTTTGAAATACATTTCAAAGAAAAGCACAGTAAATTTTTTTAGGGCTATTTAATATAAGCAAACGAATAATTATTTCAGACATTATTAATCATAATCACTTATTTTGCCAAAGTAGTGATTAAAGAATTAAGTTTTTGTGCAAAACATTTAGTAATTATTAGTAAATATGCTTATAATTTTGATTGGAATACATCTCATTCGGTTGGGAGGTCATATACAGTTGATTTCAAATATTTAATTGCAGTTGAAGCTTATATTAGGCCCAAATATTATGTTTATGCATTTGTCAGAACTCCATGCAGCTCACATACTATTCTTCACTGGAAATTAATGACATTTTAATGACTGTTTATAAAAGGTAGAGGAAAGGTGGCTTAAGAAATGTCTTAAAATCAATATTAATAAAATGACTGCATTTAATTTTTTAAACAACTATTTTTCGAACTCTCCTCAAAAATGAAAATTCTGTCATAATTTATGTAATGTTGTTAAAAAACCTGTATAACTCTCATTTTTGGGTTAAAGAATTAGTTCACTCCCAGAATAAACATTTCCTTATAATTTGCTCACCCACATGTCATCCAAGATGTTTATATCTTTCTTTCTTCAGATGAAAAGAAATGAAGGTTTTTGAGTAAAAACATTCCAGGATTTTTCTCCATATAGTGGACTTCAATGGGAATCAGCGGGTTAAGATCCAAAATACAGTTTCAATGCAGCTTCAAAGGGCTCTACACAATCCCAGCCGAGGAATAAGGGTCTTAACTAGCAAAACAATCGGTCATTTTCTAAAAATAAATTAAAATTCATATACTTTTTAACCACAAATGCTCATAATCACGTTGAAAAGGTCACTTGTGGTTAGTTCTTCGTCTGTGTACTCTGGTTTAGAAAGGTAAGGCTTGTTTGTTTGTGTTTAACGCCATTCCAGCGTCAATGGCTATTTTCATAGCGAGAAATATTATGGCTGAATTATATCATGTTTTTACAATTTATTTTTGCTAAAAACTCCAAAACTGTATTTGGCTTAACTCTGTTAAAAATCTCTTCAAAAGAGTTAACTGAATAAAAAAAAAAATTCTCAAAACCAACACAATCTAATAAAACACGCTTAATTGACAAAGCAATTCGGCAGAGAAAACATGTTGGGGGATCTTCCCTTAGTAATAAAAACTTGTGTGTCATCCTGAAATGACCTATTCAACAGCCGGTATAGACAATCTGGTCCCAGCGGTTAAAAAACTGACAGAAAAGTTCTGTTTCCATCATTGGGACTAATTTCATGGAGTTCATTCATTGAATACAGATCCCACTCTGTTTGCCATTTTTTATTAACATAGGAACAAATTATTGGTTTTAAATCCATAGGAGGTCAAAAAAGGTAGGGCAGGGTGAAAAACTCCATCTCATTTTCTCCTCCAACTTGAAAATCATTCGGCATAGTTGTTTCACGTTTTTTTGTAAAAGCTGTTTGAATTTTTTTGCATGTTTGCTTTGTAAGCACTGGGTCGGTACTTCTGCCTAGTGCAAGATGAGCATTTGTGGCTAAAAAGTTTTTAGTTTTTTTTTTTTTTTTAAATGGATGATTGTTTAGCTACATAAGACCCTTATTCCTTGTATGGGATCGTGTAGAGCCCTTTGAAGCTGCAGTAAAATTGCAATTTAGACCTTCAACCCGCTGGCTCCCATTGAAGTCCACTATATGGAGAGAAATCCTGGAATGTTTTCCTCTAAAACCTTCATTTGTTTTCAACTGAAATAAGAAAGAAAAAAAAAAGAAATCTTGGATGACATGAGGGTGAGTAAATCATCAGGACATTTTTATTCTGCAAGTAAACTAAACTTTAAATAGGAGATGAAGCTGACCTGTGTTGAGAGGGGTCCGTGGCAGTCACTGTTATAAAAGCAGGTGAGTCTTCCATGGCATCAAAATACTCTGTATCCTCATCTTCATCACTCGCTTCCTCTTTCCTAGGTCTTTCACTCACTCCTGTACACACATAAGTAGTCAAAGACAAGCATTACAACATTCCTGGTGGTTTACAATGCTATCAACACATGTCATGTCTCATAACTGAGCTCATTCATTTTTTGTAATATTCATTAATGAATGATCACGATGCTGTTGGGGCGGTGGGGTTTCAGTGTCTCACCCGTGTCAGTGGTGGGCGTATCGGGCGTGTTGACAGCGTGCGCGGGGGCCTCTCTCCAGGCTCGTTCCAGGCTGTTGTGCTGCTTGGCTAGCTGCTCAATGGTCTCCTCCAGGTGGGTGCGCTGCTCTCGCTCATGCTGAAGAACTCGCTGCCATCTGCGGCTGTGGCTCTCTGCCAGGTCCAAGAAATCTCGGCACGCCTGCGCAGCAGGATACAGAACAGGGGCTAAACATCAACATAGAAGCTTCAGGATTAAAATAAATGTGCAATGAAGACCAGGGGGACTTGATTTTGCTCCTAAAGTTATCCTCCTCACTGCACCAGGTATCAAGATATCACCTAAATTCCAAAGCTTTATCTGATATGTACCACTGTTTCATCCTTGGTTTTGGTTTGTGTTATGCCTACTTTCACTTTGCATTTGAAAAAAAAAAACGAGGGAGAAAAAAAACGTTCACTTTGCGTTTGTTCAAATTTCCTAAGAAGCCCAAAAGCTGTTTATTGGTTGGGCAGAGGACAGTTTGAACCAATCAGGGCACGGGGGTGGGACTAACCATCAACAATCGCTCCTGTTTGGCTCAGAGGAACAAACCGTATGGGTTTCTTTGACAAATCAGTGCTGATCAAAACTTGATGACACAATAACATAATGCTGGGTTCACACTAAAAGATTTTTAAAATCTTATAAGATCTTCAAACTGTGAGAGACCACAAACATGAGGACAAAAAATCCTAGATTTAACCACTTTGCTCCTATAATGTGTGGTGTGCCACGATGTGACAAAGACAGCACACCACACACCAACTGATTTTCAATCAGAATCCTGGCTGTGAACGTGGGAAATCTCAAAAAAAAAATCTCGAGAGAGTTCACACAACAGTTCTATAAGAGCTTTATTTCATCAAGACAGTTTGTCTTTGCCTTGTGTTTATTCACAGGGGAATCAATTGGAATCAAACATTTATTTTGGCATTGCCCTTTTGTAAAACTATTTTGGCAAAAAGTTATATCTGATCATATGCATACTATTATTCTTTAGCTTGTGTTAAACGAATAATATTTGCTTGGTTGAGCAGCTGCTATGCTAATTATGTCCCTATTTGTTCCTCTGTTTTTGCAACTAGGAATTGCACAAGCTTCAGTCTGGATCCAGAACACCCAAGAAGAGATGATGCCAACCCCTCAGAGAACCTCAGATGATGCCAACTCGAAAACAACATGCAGCACTACCGGATTTTGCTATAAGTTGATTGCAACATATATTTCATCACTGTTATTAGTGTTCATTGTCTGTTTTATTAGGTCATTAACTGATTTTTACCATTCATCTCTGCCATATGACATAGTCACTACTAGTAAGCCACTACTAAATATATTGTAGAAACTTTAATTTCCTGTAGAGTTTTGTATCGTAAAAAGAAGCTATACAAATAAACGATTCACGATCAGGGCATCTCCGACATTCTTCCGAGCAGATTCAGTCACTCTTAACATGCCTCACACCACAGAAAAATCTGATAAGATAATCTTTAGAACCACCAAGATAATGGAATATTAGCTAGGACTGTCGGAAGGGTATAAAATCGGTTCAAAATCAGCCTGATTATCTTGTGGTGTGTACCCAGCTTAACAGAGCCTCTGAATGTGAATCCTCTTCATGAGACTTTGGGTGTATTCACACCTGTCTTGTTTGGTTCGATTGAATCGAACTCAAGTTCACTTCCCCCTTGGTGCGGATCTTTTGGGCAGGTGTGAATACAGCAATTGCACTCGGGTGCGGACCAAACAACCGTACCAAGACCCAGTTGAAGAGGTGGTCTAGGTCTGGGTCCAAATGAACTCTGGTACGGTTAAATGGATGAACCAATGAATAGATGACCATAGCACACGTGCGGTTTTGTTTACAATTGTTGGCTCACTTGCAAAAAGGAGCAGTGTGAAAGCGAACCACACCAAACAAACAAAAAAAATAACATTGTATTTGGTCCGGACAAAAGCAAGTGAACTAGCGGACTTTCTTGGTGTGAATACACCCAAAACAGACAGATTGGAATAGTCTTTCAAAAATTGCTCAATTAAGAACAATAATTATTTTTAGCAGAGGATGACTGTCTCAGTCTTTAAGGGTTTTAAATATTTAAAATAATTAATTTACTGAATCTCATTTTTAAATACAACTGAACCAAATAATCCTTTAAAATCTTAAATTACACACAAAAAATTACACACAAATGTATTTATAATTTGTTGTAAAACTTTGTTTTTGATACTGTACATATACTGTATATACACTCAAAAATGTAAATATTTTAAAAGATCATGCGATTCAAGATGTGTGGGATTTACACCTATATATATATATATATATATATATATATATATATATATATATATATATATATATATATATTTAGTCATTTTAAAAAATGTAATTAAATATATAGGGGTAAATACCATATGTAAATACCATATTTCTAATTTGAAAATATATTAACATAAGCTATAATTATATTTTAAAATATTATCGATTTTAGAGCTGTATAGCCAATGTTGCCTCTACATCCTTATTCTCTCTCTGTTTTCACTTGCTATCTCCATCATGATAATCCCAGTTCACAATTCTCTAAGGATCTTATCTGTCCACCTGCCGTAGGCACCACACACACAAATTCACCTGTTTCCCCATTACTGCTCTGGTCTCCCTTATAAAAATGGTCTGCACAGGAAGAGATCATAAAAATACCTTCCTTTCTCTGCCTTCCTCTTTCTCCACCTTTCTTCTAGTTTTCTCTCTTGAGTTCTGACTTGACTTTTGTTTATTACTCTTGTCTGTGAAATGTTTTTGACATATCTGTGACAGAAATTTTGAAAAGATTTGATTAAATGGATCATGGGTCGTAGCTCTATTGGTTAAACTCAAAACAGAAGTGAAAGTAAATCTGATGTCCAGTGCACGTTCAGAAACACGCAAACATACAGACTGTCTATGGGCTGAGTCATGCTTTTTTTTTTTAGTTGAGTCTCGGACTAGCAGTATTGAGTAATACAAGCATCTAAGAGAGGTTACTCTTGGTTACTAACACGAACACAAAACAGTCACATGCTGAACCCACGGGAAAAGGTTATTGCTCAGAGGTTGCTCTTTCAAACCTCAGCAGACTTAACTGAGTTCACAGTTATGGTCAAGTATTAGCTTTTGTTTGGATGTTTTACAGCAGGACTAAATGTCTCCATTGCTCTCTATTTAATCTTACCAAGGGGAAATATGTAAGATTTTAAAGAGTTTTTTTCCTTTCTAAAGTTAAGTAAAATTGACTTATATATAGTTTTATATTATGCAGATCACATAGAAGCAACTTTACACTAATAAACAGGAGAAACAGCCTCAATGCTGCAAAGTTATTAATTAGGAAAGAATAAATTCAGTTACAATTACAACTATAATGCAGAAGACAATACAGTGTTATTATTCATCTCAGTTCAATAATCTGGTGCTCTCATTTGAGAGTTTTATATAAGCAATGAAACCTACCGCATTTTTCCCCATATAGTGCAATGTATGAGAAATAGCATGTTTCTTGCTCATTATTAAGAATAATAGCCCACACCACACATAGGTTTTACTAAAAATAACCGCTGTAATCTAACTCAGTATCTGTGAGAGCATCTATCTCATCAGAGCTCATCAATCACGTTAATAACTGAGACTACAGTACAGCCACAAAATCATTAAGGCAGCTCGCAGTCACAACCAATCACGTCTTTTACAGTGTGTCACTGCCTCTGGGTGTCAGTGCAATCTCTAGACTGTACTCTCTTCTTCATCGCTCTCTTGATCAATGTTTCTTTGTCTATCTCCCTTGTCTCCCGTGGAGGCACAATGACACGACTAATCTGACTGACCCCAGCCCGCTGGATTTAGCAGGAAACACTCTGACAAAGATAACTGAGCTCAATTTCTAACAAAATAGGCATCAGTGTCCAAACATCACCTTTTACCACACCTGCCAATAGTAGATAAATCCCCAAAAAATTCCTGCAGTAATGCCAAAGTCATGGGTTCAATTCCTAGGAAATGAAAATACATTTAGCTTGTATGCAGTTGCTTTGGGTAAAAGAGTCCGCCAAATCTATTTTTAAAAATTGAATGAATAAAATAATACATAATAAATAAATATTTAGAAGATAAATATTTGAACTATTTGGTGGTATTAATGCACAAATTCATTGGAAAACAAACAAACAATTTAGGCCTTAGAAAAAAGGTCTGCTAATAAAATTGAGGCAAAAGTTGCATGAAGATGCATGACATTTAATCTATTCAGTAGGCATTTGTTTGTATATCTTTGTCTATATTTTTTGTAAGCATCTCTATATTTTAATCGCTCACATCATTTACATAAACATGCATCAGAATACCATTCTTACAATTTGAAATAAATTAGGTATTATGTTACAGTCCCTAATACATTTTCAAGCCAACTTGCGAGTTTTAATTACTCACCAAGCCGATTTTACTCACATTTAGCACTCTGAAGGTGCTAATTTTGGACCCTGTATAGAACCTAGCTAGTATCGGTCGCTCCACTCTTGGCATCCCACTTCTACATATTCTGTACCTTTAAAGTCCACGAACAAAGCAACAAAGCAGCCCTTACCTGACTCCTAAGAGCACTAAGTGTCCAGAGCTGTGCTGCGAGAGAGGATCCTCTGTGCTACGCTTAGCATGTGACTGCGGCTTCCTCACACGTTCACGAAACTACAGCTCCTCACCTTTAACATAAGCAACACTTCCACTTTTTTTTGCTGAGTGAGACCCTGGGCCCCAGACTGCTCGTGACTTCAGGAAGAGCTTAGAGGAAAGACACGCATGTGTGTCGTATATCCACGTATCTGAGAAATGCCATTTAAAACAGCTGAGGGGGAGGGAGAGCCATGTGATTCAGTGTGTAAAACTGATAGATAAAACTGATTTAGTGAAGTTCAGTGAGATGTCCAATAATATTTTAACATGTCAAGAATCTATATAGATTTTTACTTTGGTTTAGTGAAACTATTCCCCAAAAAACAAAACCAGCAGCTCAAAGTATTTGGACACTTAAGTAACACTTAAAGTGTCTGAATGCCATTACATTAGATAAAATATTAAACCAAGTGTCTTTTGCAAACAAATTACGCTAGATCTTTTCTCTGAACTAAGCCCTTTTCGCAAGATCTAGACCTGTTTGACATTTTTTTATATAATGCAAAGAGATTCAGAAATTTTTAAATGTGGTTTAAGTGTCCAATTACTTTTTAAGGTCATTGCACACCCAGATCCAGATAGCTACTTTCTCTCAGTTTTAGTGAATACAAGTAAAGTTCTTCTTTTTGAGTTTCATTTACAATATCACAAATTTAACAGCAAGCAATTAGAAAGTGTCCCGTTTTCCTTGTATTCACCCTAATCACTTCAGTGCACTTGACTTTATTCACACAATCCTTATATATAATACTGTTCACAAGCTTGGTGTCAGAATTAAAAAGAGAAAAAGAAGTTTAAAAAAAAGTTATCAAATCATCGCCTTGGAATTATAAGGTTCTATCTGACATTTTTGTCAAAATTAAGTTATTCACATCTTATTCAGGGACAACTTATTTACATTATGCGATCTTTCTTTTGTAAGCTGTGTACATTTTGGGGCTTTTTTTTAAAAAACAAAAATGGTTCTATCTACAGAAGTCTAAGGAATGCAAAAACTTTGAAGCTCAATATGTCAAAAGGGCTCAGAATGCAGACAGAACCTTATAATTCTAAGGCAACAAAATGTGACAAAGGCATTGTTTAAAAATGTTACAAAATATTTCTGTTAAAGGGGTCATGACATGAGAAATCAAATTTGCCTTGATCTTTTGGTATATAAGAGGTCTTTGTGCCATTAAAACATCCTGCAAGTTTCATTGCCTTAAAATGTCCTCCTCATTATTAACAAAGCATTTATTTAATCAAGCTCCAAAAATGGCTAATTTGGATCTGAGGTGCAAGGCCCAGTCATTTGCATAAACACTGCCTCCAGAGCACAGCATCGACAAATAGTCTTCCTCTCACCATAGGCCCCGCCCACTGGTGTTCAGTCGCTTAACGGCTGACACTTGATGCTGAACGCAAGTGTCGCATCAAAAGCAAAAGCATATTGTTACAATCACTGCCGCTATCTTGTCTACACCGGATACAGTATACAGAGGTGCGTTTGTTTTCTGACACAGTCCATGCACTTGAGTCTGTTGTCAATAGGACAAATGGAGTGAAAGAACGTTCGCTTTGGTTTAAACTGCTCACATCAGAAGGATCCCGGTGTAAGGAAGAAGTGGATAGTTTATTTATAGTGGCATCCCGGATCATGTCTGAGGAGTGTTTGGAGCATGTTGTTTTGTAAATGAGGCACAGTGTCATGGAGAGTTCATAAAGAAACATTTTTTGAAAGATAAAGCGGTATAGATCTGACTGCAGCTGCATCACAAACGGTAAGTAAAATGATTTGATAATGCTTTGTCTGAAAATGACTGTGTTTTTAAATCATGCTGTCAAAACACTCATATGCAATAGTGAGGAGGCGTTGATACTGTTTCCTATGCAAACATAACAGTGGCCAATTACTGAGAAGCCTTAAAGAACCCGCCCCTTAAAACAGGTCGTTTCAGACAGAGGGGCAGATGTAGGGTTGAAAATAATAATCTTTCCACTTTTTTTTTTTTTTTGGTGCAAAAACTTTATTAACATTATAAGTAAACATCAAGAAACATATTAAATTAATAATAATAAAAAAAACCATGCCATGACCCCTTTAAATAAAAGCTGATGTTCTTTATTCATCAAAGAAATCCAAAAATGCATCACAATTTCCACAAAATTATCTTCAACATTGATAATAATAAGAAATGATTCTTTTCTTACCATCACAAGAATAAAACACCTTTTTCTCTTTTTAATTTGACATAAAAACAATTATTTTTAAACTGCAATAATATTTCACAAAATGATTTTACTGTATTTCTGATCAAATAAATGCAGCCTTGGTGAGCATAAGAGCCCTTTCAAAAACAAAAATACCTTATATACCTCAAAAGTTTGAAGGGTAGTGTATGATTTCACAGACATGATTCAAAGCTACAGAGAGTCAGGCAACAACAAAAGAAATGTCCACCTCTTCTCTCTCCTTGTTTCAAATATAGAAGCATATTGTTAAATATAACACCATGTGTTTATCCATCAGACCACACACAGATCAGAATGGTTTTCCTCTTCCTCTCATTAGAACTAATGCTGCTCAGCCTGTCCAAGTGCTTTAATGAGCTAGACCTCACAGTGCTGTTCAGCACTTTTCATTATGCGTGTGTATTTCTGTTCAGCCGGCTATTAATCATTTTAGAGATGAAAAAGAAGAAGACAAAGAGTCCACACAGCTAACCAAACAGAGATCTCGCTAATGAATGTGTTATAACATGTAGATGTGGTGGGAAGTCACATCAATCAAAGACTCCTGACTGCTGTCTGCAAGGCTAATGATTCAAACTCATCTCAAGAAGCGAGGAAATAGATGGAAATGTTATCGCCAATAACACACTGGTGAACTATTGGATTCTTATAATGGTTCTTACAAAACACTGTATCAAGAATAAGGGGTACATGTTTAGATACTAGATGTCTATATCAGTCATTTCCAACCTATTCAGAACTGCAGCCACTTTTTATCTATGGCATTTGTAAAGCAACTTATCACCCTATCTCACCTAAAAATATGGACATAGTCGCATTTTCAACATGAACTAAATGTGCATGGAAATTTCCAATCTCATTTTGTTTAACATTAACTATTAAGACATATTTTACTTTAAAATTGTGACTATTTTAGCTCATTTTACAGGTTAGTTGGAATGCCAATTTTTGTCACTGCTTTTCCAGAATAAGTCAGCTGTAATGTGGACCTGGGTGTGAGGACTAAAGTGAGGTTTGCATTCAGATTGTGTACCAGCAAGCACAATTATGATGCATATTTGTTCAAAATCCTTTCGCGAAACCGACACAAATCAAAATAAACAGCAGGAAACTGCATGCACCTAAGCTTGGCACAGATAGATGAATTCAGTTTGTCAAAGTTGAAATGGAACACACAAGACGAAATCACCTCTAATATTGATTTTCATGACTGTGAGTAGCGATAGCTATCCAAAATTTGATTCAGGAAATCAAAGACACAGAGGACATCCACAAAACCGAGAGCTATTCCTAGACCCGTATGGATCACACCAGTGGAGGCTCTGCCTTCATTGATTACCGACAAAAAAGAAAAACAATCTTTGATCCAGGTATCTGCAACAACATTTGTCTTTAGAGCGAAACTGAGCATACAATTTGAAAACAAGACATTAGGATTTTCTCTCAAAAAGATTCAAAGTAAAGCTGCTGGACTGGAGCTTGTTTTAGAAATGGGTCTGTGTGATGAAGTATGGTTGGGTAAGAGAGCTAATACTGGATTAAATTCCACATTGTCCATTGTGATAAATGAACTACAATTTTTCCTCCTATTATTTCTGGACATTACTCATTCATATTGACCGCAGCACTAAGGACAGAAGAAAATACAGCCCCAATGATTAAAGACAATAAATAAAACCAGTACTAAATTTGAACAAAGTCAGAGAGTGCTCTGATTCATTGTTTCATAAAAAAAATTCTCCTGCACAAAGAATAAAATGGCTTTATATCTAAAAATCCATACAATTTTATCAGTTATATTCTCAGTATACACATTTCAAACATATAGTGGGGTACAACAGGGCTAAAGGTACACCTTAATGAGCTGAAAAAATGTGCTTTTCACTGCGCTCAAAATGTATGATTGCAAAAAAAAAAAAAAAATATATATATATATATATATATATATATATGTTTGTATTTAACATTTATGGAGCAACAGATTTTTGTGTGAAAATAAATCACACAAGTGGTTTATTTTGTTTGAAAATCTTATAAATGTATGAGGGGGCCACCAGCATGAAGCAAAAGGCATTTTAATCACTTAATCACTTAAGCAAAGTTTGTACTATTTTCTGCTGATTTTGATACATAATTTTATTAATTTTTGTTCAATAAATATACTGTCATTACAATATGTTAATATAAAAAAAATACATTTAAAACACAGAAACAAAAACCATTTTAAAAAGTAAAGATTCTGAAAGCATTGAAGGAGATCCCATAATAATTTAATACAGATTTACAGCAGTAACAACACATGACATTTTATTTTATGATATGATTAATATTATGTTTTTAAATATGATGGTTTCATTCTAAACATAGTGATTATCTCTAAAAAGGACACCCTACATAATATATGATATTTACCATCTGAGTCTAACCATTTCATGTCAACAAATGGAAAAGTCAGCCATCTATTAATTACTGTGCCTTTTAGCCCTAACAGCAGGGGCGTTTTTTACCCCAAATACCATACTTTTACATAAATCTTTCGCTATTTAATAACATTGCTTTAATGATTTTAAACAAAACTGAAACTTCATCTCAAAATATATTCAATAATTTTAGTGCTTCTCATCTGCTACTTAAATCTACAACATTTTTAAAAACATCAAATATTAGATCAAGTAAGCACAGAATCAACTTTGCACTGCTGCCCACGATCGCATCAAGGATCAGCCAAATTTGCACGTGCATCTTGAAAAGCTAATGTTTTCAATGGTTTTTCTGCCAGTTTTTTTAGCCCCGTCGTACTCTACCATTCCAACATTTAAGTTAGTTATGTTCACCAAGGCTACAGTTTAAAAATAAATACAGTAAAAACAGCAATATTGTGAAATATTACTACAAAAGAAAACAGAAGTATTACACCAGCTTTCTATATGAAAATATTTTAAAAGTAAATACTTTAGAAACTATTGTAATATGCTGATTTGGTGTTTAAGAAATATTTCTAATTGTTGTTACATTATTGTATTTTTTTCAGGGTTCTCAAGTTAAAAAACAGCACTTGTTTGAAACAGAAATATTTTGTAACAACATACATTTATTTAATCTGTCCCTGCTGAACAAAAGTATTAGTTTCTTTAAAAAAAAATTCTTAAAAACTTTTAAGCAGTAGCGTATACACATCTATTTTATAATAATTGAAACCTGACCAAACTCAAATCCTGTAATAACAAAAAGATATTTCTGTCATTACAACTCTTGGAGCGTTTTAGCATGACAATGTTGTGTTGTGTTTGGTCTTGGTGGAATAGATCTACTACGCTGCTTCTGAGACTTGCTACTACCAATACGTTCACAGACATGCTGCTGTGGGCAGGTAAGAAATACTACTGCTGCACATATAACATATATGAAATAACCCCCATATACGTATAACATACATGATATTACCCTATCTATACAGGTCTATACAGGTGGAGCTGGGGAAGGTGGAGGGTTTCTAAAGCGTGCTGCAACTGCTATAACAAGCACTAGCTGAGTATTTGAATGCTGAGCAGCAAGCTCATTGGCTGCTAATACGAAAAGAACCAATCAGCTGCGCTATGTAAATAAGATGTCCTTATGTCAGACTGAGGCTATGTTTACACTAGTGTGTTTTCATTTTAAAATACATAACTTTTGCTATGGTTACTCCTGTTGTTTACACTACTTTGCCGTTTTCGACCATCAAAAACGGAAACTCTGCAGACCTCGTTTTAGTTTGAAAACTCCGGAGCTGTGTTTCGGTGTAAACGGCCCATGACAGAGACTTTTGAAAACGATGACGTGGCTGTCCACATTCACTCTGAGTATCTTTGATGGCCGTGTAAACAATAACATAATGCTCATTATGAATGGTCAAGTGACATGTGTTTTCAGTTGTGTAGTGTGGATGGAGATTGTTTCTGAAACGCAGAACGCATTGTTTCTGAAACTATTTTAAAACGCAGCAGTCTAAACACGGCCTTAGAACCTATCGGACCATCTAGGGTTTCATGACAGAACTTTGGATTTCTACTTACATTGATCATAGCATTGGAGGTGATGCGAAAGAGGGTGGCTCTCTCGTTGACAGCCTTGATTTTCTCTCCTCCCTCCAGAGGCACACGTAAGGTCTCGAGCTCACTCAGAGACCGCTGCAGCGCCGCGCCGTGCTTGGCTATCAGGTCATTGCATGTACTCAAGTCATCCAACTTACTGGCCAGAGTCTTGAGAGTGCCCTGGATCTCACTGTGGTCTGACTGAGTGGTGGGCTCCTCGTCCGCTGAGTCATCTACACAGAGAGAAACAGAGAGAGAGACAGAATAGAGGTTATAAGAGTAAATTTCATTGTTGGTTAAACTATTCCTTTAAAGCAGAAAAATACATCGCAAGAACACAATGTCCCCACAATGTGTTTTCCAGCTGTTCACATTAACAAGTCAGAGACCACAGCTCCTCCTAATTTCCCTCATTAATTAATGCTGATTTTACAGGTGGCTCAGGCCCCAATGGCAGGCACCCCAGTCGATATTACCAGTCACTTATGCAAACAGAGCACAAACAACCAATTCAGCTCACACACACACTCTCTATGGTAAACAGCTTTAAAGGATAGTGACTACCCACAAAATATTATCTGTGAAGAAACCTGAAAGTCTCAGATATGAATGTGTTTCCAAATAAGGTCGAACTAGAGAACACATAGTCAAGTGGCAAGACTCATCTGTTGACCGTTTGATTGGGACTACAGAGTTTGTCAGGGACAGTAAATAGCATTGTGCTGAACAGGTAAACTCATTTACTCAGTGGTCCACTTTAACAGCTTTATTGTGTTTGTACTCGCATTCTTGCAAATTGTTCTAACTCAAAATTTCCCACTGGTAGATTTTAAATAAAGATTAATGATTTGTCAGATGCTTAGTGTTGGTGACACTTGCAGGTCATGCAGTGATTTAGTTCATTTACAGCCTAACTTTAGTCTGCCGATTGTATTTGGGCTTTAAAGGTTATGTCCATTAGTGAAGATTATCTTAAAGGGAACCCCAGGTACTAAGACTTGTATGGCTTAATATAACGTAAATGATGTCTCTTACTGAAATATGTAGTAGGAAACCCATGAAAGACACCTGTTGCTATTTTTATCACAAAACAACTCATAATGCACAACTCAGAAAATAAAATGCTGAAACGATGCCACATTTTGTGGCTTTTGGTTGTAATTTTTAGTCGAATGGGCAATAAGAGGAGTGATGTAAGTCTTCACTGCTTTTCCTAGCGAGAAGAAGAGGAGAAAAGAATAGGAAAATGCCTATGTTCTAAAGACCTGCGTCTTTTTCTTCCACTTTAGCCCTGATACCTTTGAGACATTAAACAGACCACAGCTACAAATGGCAGAGACAAGAAATGCTAGATGCCATCCTGGCAGGATGTAAATATGAAGACGCTTGTCATGAAAGCCACTGAAGCAGTTTGAAGCAGCATGGATTACACTTGATATCCAGGGATGATTAGACTCCTTGTGGGGAAATCAATGGTACAGCATTTGGTTTAAGCCTACACTTAAATCCATTGCATTTGTAAGCTCCTTCAGTAGCTGTTGTCATTGGATCAGTATTTTATTTTCCAAGTTGAGTTGCAGTAAAAATAGCAACAGGGAGTGCCAGTGGCTCACCGAGTGAAACCATTTAACGTAATCGAAATAATGGCACCCCCCACAGTCCAAAATATGTATAAAACGATGTGGATTTTTTAAATAATGTAAATCTTTCATGGGTTTTCTACTCCTACATATTTTAATAAGAGACATTATTTATGTTATATTAAGCCATACAAGTCTTAATACCAGGGTAAACAACATGTAAGAATGAACATTTGTTGGTCACAGAGCTTATTTTCTGCAATAATTAATAAAGCCAATCAAAAAATCCTATTGCCATTTGCCAAGGGAACCAGTGTTAAGCTAACTTTGTTGGCCTACCAAATTACATTATCCTCTATATTGGAAGATGCACATGAGCTTTTTTTGCATGCAAGTTCCCAAAAACATTTCAATTGAATTGAGATCTGGAAGTAGATTTGGGTATTGCAAAACCCCTCTATCTCTTTCTTCCAAGCAATTCCCCTTTTTATATGATGCTGCTTTCATTTCAGTACCTTTCAGTTTAAAAAAGAGCCAGAAAAGCTAACTTAGTGTGCCTTCACTAGTCACCAGCATCACTTGTGATGTCCACACCATAAACATTTGCTAGTGGATAGAACGTGCTAAAAATAAATGATAAATCATTTGGATGCCCAAATGTGTTCACTTTGCATGGTTCCACAGCTGCCATCATTAAAGTCCATTGGCATGCGTGGACACGCTCTGGCTCCCTTCCAATGACAGAAGTGGTTTAAATCTAGAGCAAATGGAGAAAACACATCAGCGCAGAGTTGAGATCCTGATTCCAAGTTGAGGCCATGACAGGATCATGCAACATGGACACAATAAGACAGCTACTCACAGTCACGTTCATTACACCACACTAATAATACAATGAATTTAGAAAACACATGTTCACAAGAAAAGAACACTGTCACTCATCTTTGACAAAAGAAAGAAAGTTTAGGAAAAAAAAGATGTGGCATAGTGCATGTGAGAAAAGGACATGGCAACCTCGTTCAGAGCAGCGGAGCGGGGCAAGGGTGAGATTGATTTGACTGTGTTTGTTCCTCCTCAGCAGAGAGCAGAGCAGCCGTCAGCAAACTGTTCAGAGACTGAACACATTAACCTTCTCATGACTCAACAATAACATACGCAGACAGAAAACATGGAGTGTGGAGGAAGAGGGGTTACTTTAGGGCACTTCCTGTTGAAAGAAGTTTAGTGATACACTAACTAAATTAGAGTCTTCTATGACCTAATACCAGATTAAAACAGCAATTATTATGCATTAAAAAGGTCTCTCCTGCTTCTCTGTTCATTGTTGTGCTGGTGGATGCCAGACCAGCCACTGGCCTTGAGACAGTTATTGACTAAATGAATCTTAACAGCAGCAGAATGACATTTTGAGGGTCTAAACGCTAGCATGGGGAAAATGGTCAAAGAAAATGTCCATTTCTAGAGCTTCTTCTTTTCTCTCTTTCCATTAGTCATTAACACACAGACACACTGGCTGATTCTGCACATACAACACATATTTGTGAGCATATGACTGCTGACAGAGGAATCTGTGGGTATGTTCCTAACAGCATATTACCATACCAAGTACTTTTTGTGCAGTATAGGCCTATATTGAGCACAGTATGCAAATTTGATCGGCATTTGACACTCGGCAAAATGCACAGTGTCCTAATGCAATGCGTTTATATATTCCCTACCTCTGTGGGGTTTAATCCTGAGCACACACATTTAGCCAGAAAAAAATACACATTTTAGAAACAGCTCTACATTAAAGGGGTCATCGGATGCCCATTTTCCACAAGCTGACATGATTCTTTAGGGTCTTAATGAAAGTCTATAATATACTTTGGTTAAAAACAACACCATTTTTACCTTGCCAAAATCAGCTCTGCAAAAATTATCCTGTTCTGGTCGAGGTTGCTTTATATGTTAATGAGCTCTGCTCGCCCCGCCCCTCTCTTCTCTTTGTGGAGTGACGAGCCTGTTTACTTAAGGCGCATTTAGCCGCTAACCTTGCTAACTAGCAGGTTATTAGGAAAGGCGATCGCAAAGATTCATAAAAAAAAACCCTTATACTCACTGTAAGTGAAGTTGGATCACAAACGATTTGCGCGAAATGACGACCACTTTGTTCATTATTACATCCAGCAACACAACACCTCAATCTCTCAATCGGAGATATTCTTGACTAATTACATCCATGCTCCGGCATCGAAACAATGGAGGTTGGACTGTTACAGCTGATTTAAGGTGGGTCTGAGGTAAGACTCTCATGTCAATCAACTAACGTGGGAGCAGCCTCTGTCGGTGTGACGCCACACCGACAGGCATCTGAGAATGGCTTGATTTGAAAAAAGGGATATTATTTTTACAGATTAATTAAAAACCACTGCATGGATTTTTATCATTATAGGGTAGATGTGTACATACACTGCCAACACACATTAAATGTTCAAACAACATATTAAAGTGAACGTTGCATCCGATGACGCTTTTAAAACCAGTATTCACCCTGTCACTCTTCAGCTTTAGAAGAGCTGCTGATGAAGGTCTGAGGGTTATGTGCAGCTAGCATAGGGTAAATCTGCTGTGTGCTAGAGATTGCAGCTCATTTCCACAGCTGCTTCTTAGTCTGGGTGCCATTTGACAGAAGGACAAAGTGGCTTGCTATTTTATAACATTTACAGGCCTTAATCTGCTGCAAGGCACCAGTCAGAATACAGGTCTGTTTCTAGATATGTGCCACAGTCATCAAACTGCGCACACAAATATCTATTTACAAAGAGTGACATTACAGAAAAAGTAGTAGTAAATAGTAAATGCAAACCCATACAAATCCTTCTGGCACCATCTGTCTTGTTTACAATCTAAAATCGGCTTAACATCAGATTATGGAATAACATGAAATGGTACTTTAGTAGCATCCTGGATCTCTAAACACAACACACCACATATTTTTTCTGAGTACAATCAACCTTTTGACCACTGCATTTTCCCTGAGTTCAGCTGTACGCCTGAAATAGGAAGATTTAAACTGAGTATGATGTACGGTGAATATGTCAAGGAGCGCAACCTACCAGCCTGCGATAATTGGGTAATAAATCTGACAAAGGAATTACTTCTAAATTAATAAATGTATAAGCTGGTTACATGCCTCCAGATTTACTGTAGTAATGCCATAGAGAGCAATAGTTGACATTCACATAAGATTTAAAAGGGTTTTCAAGTTTTACTCAAAAGATTAAAAAGGATTTCTAAGAACTCACGTATAGTAAGAAGATGGGATAAACTCTACTCTGTCAGCTTTCACTGTAAGATTGCAAACAGAAGATGCTTAAAAAGAGGACAGAGTCTACTAACAAAGCTTGCTTTGCAATTCATTTTTGTTTTTTGTTGCCATTTTTGTCTTTATTGCACAAGATAGTCAAGACTTCACAGTAAGTAATACTTCTATATAATATAGATTATATTTTCACTATCCACCTTCTTTTTCCCGTAAGAGCGGGTATAGCCATTTGTAAATTCTATGGGTCTGGCTTCCAGTCTCATCCGCATCCAGCTATGTTTAGTTGTACAAAACAGCTTTTTTTGCTGCTTGATATTGCAAATTGGTATGTCTTACCATATTATTTTAATGTATCATCTTAATTATGAACACACTGGTTTGTAGTGCAAACAGTTTTACTGTTTACTGCATGTTGCTATTCTTCTTGTTTTTTTCCCATCAGTGGCTAATAAACTGGAAGTTTCACCTGTATGCTTACTTCAGCACTGAAGAATAACAAGGTGGATAGAAAATCCTAGGATGTCACTCCAATATGTAAAAAATCCTATACTAAGTCAGTTACTTTGCCTTGTGCATGCCAAAGGAAATTCCTATTTGCCAAACACCTTTGGAAAGCAAGTTTGCATTAACTTGTATGATTTGGCATTTATTTACAATCATTTATATATGATCTATAAATGCAATCTCACCAGCTTTCGTCTATTTGAGTGACAAAAGCTGCAGAAGGCAGAAGAACATCAACACCTGAACAGCCAGATCAGGTGGACATGCTGCAGATGAAACATGATGATACAGATACAGATTATGTAGCACTGCAATGAGCAGAAGGCAGCGTTCAATCTTCTCAAGCCACTCGTGAGTCTATCAAACATACATCACGTCCACAACAAATGAAATAACTTCATAAATAAATCTACAAACTATGCCTACCTACTGAAAATGAGCAAAAAAAAAAAAAAAGTTAAATTAAAAACTGTAATTAAAAAGTTATTATACGGTAATAAACAAACACTATAGGCATAGTGTGTATAAACACAATATACAGGCATAGGTGCAATGTTAGAAAAATAACTAGGTATAATAAAAGTATAAGCCAATAAGAAGTACAAAAATGTTATTCAAAATGAATAATATATAAAGCAGTTAGTAAAAAAGATAAAAATAAACTGTGCTAACCTACAGTATAATGTAAATAAATACTGCTGGACAGAATAGAAACAATAGCCATATGTCACCATGGACCACAAAACCAGCCATAAGCAGCATGGGTATATTTGTAGCAATAGCCAGTGACTGTTTGGATAGGTCAAAATTATCCATTTTTCTTTTATGGCAAAAATCATTAGAATATTAAGCAAAGATCATGTGTCATGAAGATATTTTGTTAATTAAGAACTTCATTTGGACAACTTTAAAGGCAATTTTCTCAATATTTAGATTTTTTGCACCCTGAGATTCCAGATTTTCACATAGTTGTATCTCAGCCTAACAAACCATACATCAGTGGAAAGCGTATCTGTTCAGCTTTCAGACGATCTCAGTTTCAAAAAATTTAACCTTATGACTGGTTTTGTGGTCCAGGGTCACATATGAAAAAATGCAAAACAGTGTTTTTGGAAAGTAATGAGCAATGATTGGGATACCTGGGGTCTTTAAGAATGATCTGGCGTTCTCAAGTCATTTATCTGAATATATGTCACGGATGCTGGGAGCTCATGGCCAGTGCTGTCTTCACCACCCTCTGCAGTTCCTGGCATGGAAATACAGAACGGTTTCTGTACCACGCAAATGAAGCAGTTGTTGGGAATACTCTCAATCATGCATCTGGAGAGTTTGTCAGAGTCAGTGGTGACATGCCAATCTTTCCAAGCCTATATGGATGATTAGGTTCACTCGTATTTTTCAGGGAGGCACACTGTAGTTCTAAGGTAAGTTTGATACTCTGGAGTTAGTGGAAATATTGAACACTGCATTCTGCTCATTGCAGTGCTACATAATTCTGTCGCTTTGGATAAAAGCATCTGCTAAATGCATAAATGCACAATTAAATGTACTGAGAAAAACAGGTGCTGGCGTGTTTTCTTCCTTGCTGCTGTTCTTCTAGCCAGACTCGAAATCCCTCAAGTGGCATCAGATCCATTAAGGATAATGAGAGAGTGACAGTAGACAGTCTCAGCCATATCATGATTGACAAATCAGTAAACCTGATTAAGGGCTCTGAATAATCACTGTCATTTCTACTTTCAGTCACTAAATGGTATATTTACAGATCAGTTGCTTAACCCTTTAACTGTCACCCCCATTTTTGAACATAGACATAAAAGTGCACTATTCAAACTTAAACTGTTATAATTCATGAACAATAAAAAAAATTGTAATATGTTTTTGAAGTGGTAATACAATGTCTGATTTTAAAATGACTTTCAAAGAAAGAATTTTGAGGTTTTTAGCTTTTAAATGATTTATAATTTCTGACGATTTCTAAAACGTGATAGGGAAAAAGGCAACGAAAAAGACTTTGTGTGACAAAGGTCAAAATGATGCAGTTGATATATATGATATATATACTGGAGATACTGGAGATGCTCAATTTAGAGCAGAATGGAAATCTTTCAGAGCTTCTTAATATGTCACTCAGAATGAATGAGAATAGAGGTGATGTACTGATTACAAAGCTTGGTATTGACTCATGGATTAATCGATGTAATACTTTATATAAGGACTGGCACCACTGCTGGGAATCAACATTACTTACTGCTGGAAACAGCAGTTTCCCAATAAGAATGAGCAGTCGTATAATGACGGGACAACAATTAACTAAATCACTGGGATTCTCTTTGTAAATCACTACTTTTGACTGTAAGATGTCTAAGCTGAGTATTAAGGTGTTAACGGTCACTAACACCCCCACTATTAGAACTGCAATGAACTTGCTGGATTTAACAACACAACAGTGACAATGATATTACATCATGATTCTAATGGAATTCTGATACTGTTTGAAACTTATTTGAAGAATAAAATGATTTGGTTAAAAACAGACTAAACTGAATCACATGCTGAAATGATCATCAACCCTGGCATCATGTTACATTTCAAACTCAATCCAAAACCTGAACGACTAGATGCAAAGAAGTCATGCACATTAACTAGAAATGTCTGATGAAGTGGAAAAACATGGTTGTTATTTAAATTGCGAAATAGAAACCAAATATAACACTTTAATCATTTATGATATTTTTGTTACAGTGTAGCTGAAATTACTCTCTCTTAAAGCAACTTTTGAATGTTTTCTATACTTAAAACCATCTTTTAATTAGGCTACTAGCTAGTGGTTGCTGTGTTATACAGAATGATCACTATAAGTTTACGCTTAAGACGCTTTCATCATTTTCCTGAGATGCATCAATGCATTTATGCAGATAAACACAAACTATATTGCATTAACTGACTTGTCATACTGTAAATTTGTCTCAACATACTGCATGCCACCATAATTAACATTTTTCACCCTCCCATCCAATTTACAACAGACAGGGAAAAACGAGTATGTATTTATAGTTTAAAGTAAAAGCTGACAAGTGGCATTTTCTAAAAACATGTGAAGGTTATTGACTAAATAAACAGGATGCTGTATAACTGCATTATTGATTATTTTGTGTGGAGGACATACAGAAGACAAGGGCTTCATTTTCAGTTCAAAATAGAGCAAAGATTATCACTCTGACAACTGTCAACAAGAAACAGATCACACATTCACAGAGCCATATGTACAGTCACAGATTACAGTCTGCATGCTTGTTTTGTACACATCAGTGCAATAGTCACAGATGGACAGAAAGCCTGTGGGTCCATCCTGTTGGAACAGGGGTATCAGAACACATGAAAATAATCATGCAATAATGTCTTAAGACAGTGAATGTGCATGTTTGC
This sequence comes from Cirrhinus mrigala, assembly GCA_036247105.1. Classification (NCBI taxonomy): domain Eukaryota; kingdom Metazoa; phylum Chordata; class Actinopteri; order Cypriniformes; family Cyprinidae; genus Cirrhinus; species Cirrhinus mrigala. The sequence goes on along the minus strand of CM070011.1, from coordinate 33,267,104 downwards.
ATAGTCTCATGATACTGTAGGCCATTGTATATATGGAGGAAATATATCCTTTATTTTAATGTCACTCTGACCCACAAGTTTCTCTCACACACAAAATGTAGAGCACAGTAACTCTGTTAATGATGACATGAGAAATAAAGAGAGAAAGGTAAAATATTATTTTAAAAAGCATATTTTGACCACTAAAAACAGGAAATATGACCCAGACACTTCTTTCCTCAAAAATTCATACATGACAAACTTCCTCAATGGAAAAAACTGCTGAACTGTCCATTTACAGTGAAGGTTTACTAAGGATCAATAATAAAAATTCTGTCTTCATTCTGTACGATTATCTTCTGCAGAAGACAAAACAAAATATGTTGAAAAACACTGGTAACCAAACAACATTGACTTTCATTTCTCAAAACACTAGGACTTTCATTTTGGGTGAGCTATTTCTTTAAAGCCGAAGTGCTCCATTTTTCAATTTTAAAACATTTTCTTATACTTTTAAGTCATTTGTAGGTAGATTTCCCTGTGCCCCACTAACCAGATTGACCTCTATGTGACCCTGGACCACAAAACCAGTCTTAAGTAGCACGGGTATATTTGTAGCAATAGCCAACAATAAATTACATCGGTCAAAATTGTTGATTTTTTCTTTTATTCCAAAAATCATTAGGATATTAGGTAAAGATCATGTTCCATGAAGACATTTTGTAAATTTCCTATTTTTTGATTAGTAATATGCAATTTAGATTTTTTTTTTTCACCCTCAGGTTCCAGATTTTCAAATAGTCGTATCTCAGTCAAATATTGTCCTATCTTAACCCTAGTTATTTATTCAGCTTTCAGATGATATATAAATATCAATTTCATAAAATTGACCCTTATGACTGGTTTTGTGGTCCATGGTCACATATGTGAACACTTGACTTTGTTATTACCCAGTGGTTTCATCTGTCTCTAGCAATAGGATCATACCAATTTCTGGCATATCAATTTCCTTAAACTCAAACTCTCTGGGAATCTCAGTCCAGCATTGTTGAAGGTCGCACAGCTGCTGTTTGAGGAGCTCAGGAATCATCCTAGACAACGACTGACTTTCACTGATCACCCTGCTGCAACTAAAGGGTCATGACACTCCATGCCCTGTAACATAAGACCATGTCATGCTAATCTATAATCTATCACATACTAAGTACACCTTGCGCAGTATACTATTTATGCACTGCAACAATAATTTGAAACAGATCACATTCACACAGGTAAAAAAAACAGGCACAATACTGTGCATAGACACTTTCATACACAAGCACTGAGGGTCAGAGGATATTTGAGAAGGCCAGACAAAAATAAAACAATTGCAGTTATTGATTCTTCAGTATATGCTCTAAAAACATCAACACACTGCAGCATTAAGCATGTAACAGTATTAAATATAATGAAGAAGCACAAGCTCTCACATCTTTGGGAGTTGTAGGCTGTACACTAATGTTTAAAAGTTAATACTTCTACCGAGCAAGCGTGCATTCAACTGTTCAAAAGTTACAGTATAATGTTACAATAGATTTAGATTTCTGATAGATAGATAAACTTCTGTTTGTCAAAGAATCTTGGGGAAAAATGTTGAGCAGCAAAACTGTTTCCAACATTGATAAATAAGAACTGTTTCTTGAGCACCAAATCAGCATATTAGAATGATTTCTGAAGGATCATGTGACACTAAAGAACACAGAGAGTAATGGCCGCTGAAAATTCAGCTTTGCCAACACAGGAATAAATTACATTTTAAAATATATCAAAATAGAAACTAAATATTTTAAATTGTAATAATGTTGTTTTACTGTATTTTTACGCAAATAAATGCAGCTTTGGTGAGAATAAGACATTAAAAAACGTTTAAGCATGTTTTTTGGAACAACATAACATGCAAGTCTCTTCTATCAGTGTTAACCACAAACCTTATTTTATTCCTAAAGGAAATTCCCAAAGACAATAAGCCAGGTTGGCCTACAAATTGACGTCATGACTGAATAGCCGTCTTGTACTGCAGAAGAGCTTATTCGCAAGTCACAATACTGACAGCATCATTCAAATCTACTCACAAATACAATTCGGAGAAAGCGAATTCAGAGAAAGCTCCACAGCGAAGTCAAGAACATCATGGGCGTTACAGTGTGCTTGGAGATGTCAATCAAGCTCTGAACATGAAAATGTGGCTGGAAGAGGAAGTGCTGACCCCGCACTTCCTAGCAAGAAGACCAGGAGATCAAAAAAAATCACAGACACTGATTAAAGCGGAACACAGTTTGAGTTTTATCGGTCATATCCTACCTCTGAGGCAGGTGAGGTTCAGGAGATGACAGAACGAAGAGGAGCGAGTCGGGGCCCGTACGAGAGTGAGAGGAGCAGGGGTATGCGATAAAGACGAGGAAGTGTCATCTCTTCCTCCTCTTCCTCCGGCGGGAGCGCACTGACCGTGGCTGAAGCGGCTCAGGCAGCCCGAGCTGCAGAAGGAGCGCACCGTTCCCGGCTCCCAGCATGCTCCACTCTTCATTCCACCACGCTACAGGCCTGCCGCTCCTCTTTCCCTCCTCTCCGCTCCGCTCCGCTCCTCACGCGCTCGCATACACTTACGCAACCAACCGCTGCACAGGAAGTATGCCGGACTACTATATCAGCTGGCTGAGTGCAGGGGGAAGCGGCCACACTGCTGAGTCTTCTCATCCGGCATCACACAGGCGTGCGCATGCACGCGCACTTGCCGTCATGCTGCAAAGGAGCAAACCCTTCTCTCTAGAGCCAGCGCAATTATAGACCTTAACGGCCTTGATTTCACATCCTCGCTATTCCGCCTCACCTTCACAACACGTACGCACACACTCCGATAGCGCAGCATATTGGCATTCCTCTCCTCGTGCACAGCTTAATGCAGTGTAGAGTAGGACAGCGCGATGGGGAGGGGGGAGGGAGGGAGGGATACGGTAGTCTGCAGTACACTGCTGTCTTGACTGGAATAGACCGCTGAACACACCTTCTGTCCTTGCTTCCACACACACACACACACACCTCTTGCAATGGCTATCCTGAGTTTAGTGATGAGAATAATATGTTTCGGTTACACTTTATTTTAGGGTGTCCTTGTTACAGTGTACTGACTTAGTAATATTAATTAACGACGTACTTACTATAGGGTTAGGGTTACAGTTAGGGTTTGGTTTAGGGTTGTTAGTTAATACTACAGTAAGTACATGTAACATATGTAACAAGGACACTGTAAAATAATGTGCTAGCTGTTTCTTCACTTTCTGTGCTTTTATTAAGTTGATTTTTAGTACAACTGAACAAACCTCAGCTTTTTCTTTTGTTATATTTTGTAGCATAAAGGTCACATTAGATTAGCTCTTGGAAACCTAGTTTCATTTATTTTGCTACTTTTTAAATGAATTAATTATTTAAAATTTATCAGTTTAACCTTGTAACAGACTGTCAATTTTGAAACATTTTAATTATATGTGAGCCATCACCACAAAACCAGTCATAATGGTCAATTTTTTGAAACTGAGATTTATACATCATCTGAAAGTTGAATAAATAAGCTTTCCATTGATGTATGGTCAAATACAATATTTGGCTGAAAATATCTGAAAATCTGGAATCTGAGGGTGCAAAAAAAAATCTAAATATTAAGAAAATTGCCTTTAAAGTTGTCCAAATTAAGTTATTAGCAATACATAATCAAAAATTAAGTTTTGATATATTTACAGAAGGAAAATTACAAAACATCTTTATGGAACATGATCTTTACTTAATATCCTAATGTTTTTTGGAATAAAAGAATCTATTTCTATTAAAATCCAATCATTTTTGGCTATTGCTACAAATATACGCGTGCTACTTAAGACAGGTTTTGTGATCCAGGGTCACATATGAATTTTTACATTTTTAATATAATCCTAAACTATTTTAATGTTCATAGTGTGAAAATATTTGCAATTTTTACACAAATTATGACTAACCCTCAGTTATGGTGAAAATTCTGTCCAACAAGACAATTCTATTTCAAGTAAATTCTGTTTTTTTGTTTTAGACTTTTCTATTTTTGTTTCATCAGGCTCTATTCAATCATTATTATAACACTGTATAAAACAGGGGTCCTCAAATAGGGAACCACAGTCTGGTTTCAGGCCCTGCCTTGATTCAAACTGGACAGCAAGACATAATGACATTGGTAACACCATTATACTGTTTCTTCATTTTAAAGTAAGTAGTGCGTCAACAATAACAGTTATTTTAATAACAGTATCAGAAGCACAGTTAGCAGCAAAACTGATTGATCCACTGCAGAAAACGAGAATACAGCAAATAAAATAATTTTTATTTGTCATATTCCAGACAGTCAAATAGGCCAGGTTAGTGACAAGATTTTTTTTTAAATTATTATTTAATTAATAGATTTTTATTTATTTATTTTTTTAGATTTTATTACAGCATGTGATGAACATTTCATTAAAAAAATATCATTTTTAATATTTATTATAACTATTATAAAGTGTTAGATCTCAAGGAAAGATAACTAAAACTTTGAAATAACTAGTTAATGTTTTCTGCTCATGATGAGAGCATTCTGATTATTATGAAGTATTGTTATTTATTTTAAGCGATATATAAAAATAGACTTCAAGACTTCAAGAGTAAACCCCTAAACTGCCATACAGTATTGTTTCTTAGTCACATAGCCTTCCACCATACATGGGTATCTAAATATAAAAATAATAGCCTGATAAAACATCTGATCTTACCTTTTAATATTCATATCCATTTTTTTTTTTTTTTGTAGATAAATTGGTAACACTTTACAATAAGGTTCCATTAGTCAACTACTTCAGTTAACATGAACTATGAAAGAATAATACTTTTACAATACTTTTAAATGTTAGTTAATATTAATTTCAACCTTTAAAATGCATTGTTAATATCAAAAGTTGTGTTTGTTAACATTAAATAATCCACTGTGAACTAACAATGAACTGTATTTTTATTAACTTTAACAAAGATGAATAAATACTGTAGTAAATGTATTGTTCCATTGTTTGTTCATGTTAGCCAATACATTAATTTTAGCAAATGGCACCTTATTGCAAAGTGTTACTAAAACATTCTCAAGCACCATTGCTTTTGCTTTCTTGACCCAATATCCTTATCTTTGATGTCTATTTAAAAAAAATATATAAATAAATGAATAAATAAAATAAATTAATACTAATGTTCAAATGGAAATATATAGCTATTCCAAAAAAGAAAATATAAGAGACTGCTCTTCTGCATTCAGAAACACACACACACACTCACACAGACACACTGTCCAGAAAACACTCTGTTCAGTCCCAGCAGTGCTCTGTGTCCGCTGCAATGCTCTGAATGTTTAAAGCAGGGCAAGGTCACTGATGTGTTGTAACAATCACACTCACACACAGACACACCAGAAGAATCGCCTGCCACTGTGCAAGACACCATTACATTACTGCTGCAACGCAAGGTCACCTTCAGTAATGTGTGTGCGAACACATGTGGAACCAATCAGGCTCAATTCAATTTATCCACAGTGACAACTACAAAACAACATGGATACCAGAGCACATGCCAGATACATAATAACACACACACACAAATGCACACAGGTGTTTCTCTCATTGTGGGGGACATTCCATGCACAATGGCTTTTCTACTGTACAAACTGTAATTTCTTCCTCTTACCCTATAACCCTACCCCTAAAACTACAGTCATTTTTAGATTCTCAAAATACTTCATTCTATTTGATTTATAAGCTTGTTTCCTTATGGGAACCTAAAAAAATTCCCACAAGGTCAAAATTCACTGGTATTACTAGACTTGTGAGGACAATTATAAATGAAAACTTCTGACATGTGAAAGTGTTTGCACTCGATCTTTATGAGCCATTTTTAGACCCAAATCAAACAATGGTTTTTAATTCCATGCTGAAAAAGGAGACTTTTTCACCTTCCCCCTACGCAGCCGTTTCAGAACAGCACTTACCAGGCCTGTGTTGCTGTGCTAAAGACTAACAGCAACAGTGACTCAGTCTAATAATTGGCAATAGAAATAAAGTGTACCAGATGAAGAGAATGAAGGGCAGACGGCACACCAGAGACAGGCCTGTCGCAATTATTAAATGATCTCCTGACCGCAAACGTTTCATGCATCTTTAAATTCCATCATTAGATGTTTCATGCAAATAAGCAAATTTGCCAAACTCAAAGACAAACACACATGAATTTCAAGCTATGGCCAACATAACATTTGAATAGAGCCTTAGTAATGCATTTGTTTTGGTTTAAACTAAACCTAACCCTAACCCTATGAGTCATGAACCCCCTGCTGGAAGGGGGGAATGTGTATTTTTTTAAGAGCAGACAAGCTCTTTAACTTCTATCCCTGATGTATACAACTAAGCGAAGAATAACAAAAAAGTCTTTTACTCAAGTACTACAGTCACGGGGTCCAGCTCAAATATGCCCTCATATATAAGCAGAACCATAAATTATTTCATCACAGCCTGCATTTTTGCAAAACGACACCAGAGCAGCAGACAGCCGGCACTCTTGCAGGATATCTTTAGGCTCCTATGCCAGATCGATCTGTAAAGCAGCTAAATACATCCTGCATAACTATAGATAACACCTTTAACACAAATACTGCAGTCAAGCTTGAATAGTCACAATGGAACTGCTTTAAAAATTTAACAATAAGACAATTAAATTGAAATGATTTGTTTTAATAGTTAACAACTAGATCATATTTAGTTAGAAATGAGAGAAAGCGAGACGGGGAGAGAGAGGGAGAGAGAGATGGATGGGTAGAAATGAGTTCCAGAGGAAATACAGATCTGAAAGATACTAAAAGAGGAGATTCTATATTTAAAACCCAGCAGAAGGAGAAATCCACTGGAGGACAGGACTGATAAACAATTAAAGAAATGCTTAGTTGATTTAGTGTGCGATGCATGAAGGCCTGAAAAATGACTGAAAATGAACAAATAAATGCTTCTGCCACTACCATATTATGGTCATTTCAAAAGAGTTCAGATCAACACTGCATAAAAAGCACATGCAATGTCAAGCACAGAACTGTGGGTGGAAGTGTGTGTGTGTGTGTGTGTGTGTGTGTGTGTGTGTGTGTGTCTTTATCTGCCAGGGATACACTTTCTCTCAGAGGTATGATCTGAAAAGTCTAAAAGTGGAAAGTCAAAATCACAGGAACATAATCACAGGTTTAACACATTCTTAAGGAGTGTTTATAGGACCCATCTTTAGAGAGAGGATAAGACTTCACAACCCTATATTCTTCAAATCAAGAACAGGATCATGAACAGATGATGTGAATGTGAGATGTGAAATCACATCCAGCAGGCTTTTGTGCACAGTAGTTTGCACAGATACTTAAAAAACTTAAACACACATACTTAAAAATAAAATGCACAAAATTATAATAAAATAAAAATATATGAAAAATAAAATAAAAAATAAAACAGTAGTACTTCCGCAGAGTATCACTGGCTCCTGCATTCTTTCACTTATGCCTGAGTTTTTGCCTTGACTATGATCTTAAAGACCTTCTGATCTAAAAGCTTATGAATACTTCATTTTTAAAAGATATACTTAACATAGATTTAACTTTTTATTTAGTATCTAAATAAATAATTTTTGACAAAGCTCTTTCTTAAAGGATTAGTTCACTTCCAGAATAAACATTTCCAATGTTCTATGGAGTTATTTTAATGACAAATGTCGAGAGCACATTATTGTAGCGCGAAAGTAGATTAATACAATGCGCAAGCGCGAATCTCTCCACTTGCACAGGGATTTCCTTTGTTCTTGCACAAAACCGGACGTGCACTCTCAGATTCACGCTGCTCTCGCCCAGAGAGACTGCGCACACTTAAAATGTGTCTCTCCTCTCTCTCAAAGTGTGCATGTGTGGGCTCAAACTGTGTCCTATGCATTTGCAAATCTCTCCATTCTCATTCGCTAGAAAATAATTATTTTCGCAACTGGATTAAACATTTTTCAATAGTTATCATTATGCACTTTAAAAAAACATCTCAAAACAGATTTTTAGTGCCTTTCCCTTATTTTTTTTATTGTTGTATTTTTGTTTTAACATACACCGGTTATTGTACTTCGTTTTACTACGTTATCTCTTTAATGTATGTACAATCAAAGATGAATCTTTAATTAATTTCCAGTTTAATAATATTTAGCAATGTTATTCGAATGACCATTATAAATTGGGTGCTTTGATGTTTACATATAAATAACCTCTGTTGTGGTTGGTCAAACCCCTCTGAGCGATTTATCTAAAAGCAACATATCATAGCCTGTGGCTCTAAAGACTTCATATAAAAGATCGCTGTTATGTCATATGTCAGATTTATGAAAATAATTGCAATAAATTCTCAGTTGGTATATTGGCAATAATAAGTAACAATTCCTATCAAATCAACATCAAATGCAAAAACAGATGTAAATGATGAAAGATATCACAGCACAATAAATGGTCTGATAGAATCACTCTTTGGACATTTATTGAACATTTATTTTTTTTAAATCCAGTGTTTTGATTTTAGCTATTTTTTTTTCCATTAAAACCCACTAAACTCTTTTCTAAAACAGTGAATATTCAGTTATATGACAGTTAAAGGTAATTGTACTGTCTGCAAATGCATTAAACCTATAGAATATAATGTAGTGATGTTATGACAAATATGAGAAATTCATTGGTGTTATATTTGGTCTCCACATCTTAAGTATTTAGGAAATAGGACATCTGACCCTGATCTAAAAAGTTCTGACTTATATATAAATATATAAACCCAAGTACATAAGACCGCATGAACTTTAAGAATCATACTTTTTTGTTTGTTTCAATAAATAAATTGCTCAGAGGGGTTTGACCAAACAAATGAGGTTATTTACAAATCATGCAAGCACCCGATTCCTAGCTATTTCTTATATATTTTTGATTAATATGACTACATATTATTAAATTGTAAAGAAACTGCAGATCCATCTTGATTGCGGAAAGAATTCCAGGTTCATTTCCCTATAGCCAACAAAATTTCATATAGAATTTTTATCTCTCAGTCGTAAAAAAAATATGATTGCATGATAACTTTTTACAACGTTTAAAATAATTATTTTCTAGCGAGTACACAGGACACAGTTTGAGCACGCACACGCACACTTTGAGAGAGAAGAGCGAGAGCAGCGTGAATCTGAGAGTGCGCGTCCAGTTTTGTGCGAGAGCAAAGGAAATCCGCGTGCAAGTAAAGAGAGATTTGTGCTTGAGCATTGTATTAAAGGGGTCATTTACTCCCGACATCGGAGCCGCTGAAGATGCAGTGGATTACGTTTGTTTGTGAAGGGAATGCGCCTCCCGATCTACATATATCCGTCTATGTTCGCACTAATCACTCCTGATCCAGCTTCACTTACAGCAGAAGTGAGTATAAGGGTTTTTTATGATTCTTTGCGATCGTCTTTCCTAATAATGTGCTAGTTAGCAAGTTTAGCAGCTAAACGCGGCTTAATAAACAGGCTCGTCAATCCACAGAGAGAAGAGAGGGGTGGGGTGAGCAGAGCTCATGTGCATTTAAAGCAGCCTCGACCAGAATAAGATGATTTTTGCAGAGCTCATCTTGGCAAGGTAAAAAGGGTGTTGTTTTACACTACCACTGAGAATTTTTAACCAAAGTATATTATGGACTTTTCATTAAGACCCTAAAGAATCATATCAACTTGTGGAAAATGGGCATCCAATGACCCCTTTAATCTACTTTCGCGCTACAATAATGCGCTCTCGACATTTGTCATTAAAATAACGCCATAATGTTCATGTCTTTCTTTCTTCGGTTGCAAAGAAATTACACTTTTTGAGGAAAACATTCCAGGATTTTTGTCCATATAGTGGACTTCAGTGATTCCCAATGATTTAAACTTCTAAATTGCAGTTTCAATGCAGCCTTAAAGGGCTTAACACGATCCCAGCCGAGGAATAAGGGTCTTATCTAGCAAAACAAGCAAAACAATTTTTTCTTGAAAAAATGAAAATGTATATATTTTTTTAACCACATATGCTCATCTTGCACCAGCCCAACCTCACGCATTACGTAATCACGTAGAAAAGGTCATGGGTGGAAGTACCGACCCAGTGTTTACAAAGCAAATGTGCAAAGAAAGTCAAATGCCCTTTATGTTGGACGATTTTGAAGTTGGAGGAGAAAACTAGATTTTCACCCTACCCTAACTTTTTTACCCAAAGTACACAGACGAAGAACTAACCGCACTAACTAAGTCGCAGATGTGCATCGTAGAGCTAGTCCAAGACCAGCATTGTGGCTAAAAAGTATATCATTTTTTATTTTTTTAAGAAAATGACCTATTGTTTCGCTAGATAAGACTCTTATTCTTCAACTGGGATCGTGTAGAATCTGTAGAAGCTGCACTGAAACTGCAATTTGGAAGTTAAAACTGTTGGTAACCACAAACGTCAACTATATTGAAAAAAACCCTGTAATGTTTTCTTCAAAAACCTTCATTTCTTTGCAACTGAACATCTTGGATGACATGGGGGTGGGTAAATTATCAGAAATTTTTATTCTGAAATTGAAGTAATCCTTTAAGTTTCATAAGGCTTTATCACATAAGCCTGAGACACAAGTCCATCAGTAAGTCCGAGAGCCAATCAGATGCAGCTTTAAAAAATACTGATTGGCCCCTGCTCACAGAGAAATAAAACACACACAGACACTATGATTCCTCAATTACAGCCTGACACAACATCTCAGACTTAATCCACAAACGCCCCCATGCAATTACAGAAGCCCGTCGATAAACACACAAACTATGAATCACACAGACACACACACAGACTTCATAAATCCTTGTGAATGTCATAGGAGCCAATATTCATAGAGGAAATAAACCCAGCATTAATCAGCAAGTCTATATAAGAGATACACAAGGCATCAGGAGTGTTTACACAGATTGCCTGCTACCCGAACACATCAGTGGTGAGAAAACATGTCTCGGATCACACCAGCACTATAAGTCACTCCTCTTTAGGTGACGGAGTCGTCTCTCCTCTCAGTTCCTCTTACCCTTTGGTCCTGGAAACCCTGGCAGTAATTCAGCTGGCTGTTAGCGGAGCGCCACTGACCTCACTGGTACACGCAGCGCCAAATGATCCAGAATACATTAGAATGCATTACTGGTACAAAAACACTCGGATGCCTCTGATGTGCTGGATTATTAAGATGATAGTTATATCGAATGACTGAAAAACAGTGCGAGTCTAAATATAAGGAGACTGAGTGATGTTTATGAGTTATAGCAGTCCAGAGACGATAATCAGATGCAGATGACATCTTATCTAAAAGAGCCACGAGACAGCAATCCAATTACTGAAGCCCAGATCAGACATGACTGATTATTTACAACCACCTCAAGTACAAATAAACATGTTGCTCAGACGCACACACATTCAGCTGAGGTTTTGCTGCGCTTAGTCCATGTCTGTCCGGAAAGTATCTATTTGGTAGTGAACCCCTGACAAAATATACTTGTAAACTACAGTCAAACCAAAAATTATTCAGACACCAGATATAATTTTTTGATATTTTTTACTAGCACACTATAGTTCATTTATGTAAGTGAGGATAGCAAAATAAAATAAACTGTGATATATTATCCCCAAAAATTCTTCATACCAGTAAAACTGATAAAGATTTGGTACCAAAAATTATTTAGACACTTTGACCTGACCATGTTTTGCTTAAGTGTTTTTTCTTTAATTGCTAATGCAAGCTTTTTACACCACAGACTAAACAAAATTAAGCCTTGCTTGGTAATTGGTCAACAAAGTATTTATGGTGGTATAAATATTGTCATACTAACAGTTGTCTGAATTTTTTTGGTTGATTGTAATCCATTACATACCTTTCTATCAAAGTTATCTGACATTATCAAGATGAATTCGTTCCAAATCTATATGACTTATTTTCTTTCAGTAAACACAAAAAGGTGAGTTTTTTAAATATAATGCAAGTGAAATGAAAATGGGTCTGTGAAACTTTAAATATACAAAAAAAAGTATCTTAAAGGAGTCATATGATGTTGCTAAAAAGAACATTATTTTGTGTATTTGGTGTGATGCAACGTGTTTACGCGGTTTGAGGTTCAAAAAACATGTTATTTTCCACATACTGAACATCATTGTTGCTCCTCTCTGGCCCGCCTTTCTGAAACGCGTCGATTTTTACAAAGCTCATTGTTCTGAAAAGCGCGTATACATTTGGGCAGTATTATGCAAATCTTCCCACGCCATGATGTAGACCTGTGTGTTTTAGGAAGGCGTGGCTGAGTCTTAACTTTTATAAAGAATATCTCTTTAGGTTGGAGACTTTAATCTTTGCAACTTTACAGATCTTATATGTGCACAAACAGTTTATAACACTCCAAAGACAAAGGAAAACATGAAATCGCATCATATGACCCTTTTTAAAAGTAGTCCATTGTGAGTTGTGCATCATATTGCATGTCTTCAAGTCATATGACAGATTTGTGTGAGCCACCGTATGTCTAAAATGGAATATTTGCAACAAACCAGTTTTATTAACCCCTAAGTGTTCCAACGTTCCACCGGCGGAATGTTTTGCATTGAGTTAAGTTTGACAGGAACGCTAAGGGGTTAAATTAAACTTTAACTAAAACTATTAAAATCACTTTATGTAATTGAAATAAAGCTGATATAAAGTATAAATATTAGCGAAAAATCAGCAATGTTGAAATGTTGACTTAGCAACAAGCTGAAATGAAATAGGTTCTAAGTTCTAAAATACAAGGTTTGAACATCATTGAACATTAGTTTTGAAGTTCTAAAATGACTGAAACTAAAACTGAAATTAAAATAATGCAAACAAAAATTAAAATGAAAACAGAAAAATATTAAAATAAATGATAATTTAAAAATATTAATAAATGCTATAAAAGTATATAAATAACAAATATAACACTGTATCAACAGCACCTGACATTCTTACATGGATAGTTCACTCAAAAATGAAAATTCTGTCATTAATTACTCACCCTCATGTCGTTCCAAACCTGTGAGACCTTGGTTCATCTTCGGAACAAAAACAGATATTTTTGTTGAAATCTGAGAGTTTTCTGATGCACGTCGAAGACTGACTCGTTATTTTCATTTTCTTTAAGCACAAAAAGTTTTCTCGTAGCATCATAAAATTAAGTTTGAACCACTGATGTAACAGACTATTTTAACAATGTCTTTACTACCTTTTTGGGCATTGAATGTGGTAGTTGCATTGCTGTCTATGCAGGCTCAGAAAGCTCTCTGATTTCATCAAAAATATCTTAATTTTTGTTCCAATAATGAAAGAATGTCTTATAAGTTTGGAACAACATGAGGGTAAGAAATTAATCACAGAATTTTCAATTTTGGGTGAACTATCACTTCAACCAACGGCAAAAGCCATTGATTCTCAAGTGTCTTCTGATCAAGTGCCATTAACATTAATGATATCCTATTTGATTTTTAAAAAACTAAAGCAGAGCGGAAGATTTTTACACACGACACATACAAACCATTTTGCGATCATTTTGGAGCTTGACAGCCCCCATGTTTTACTTTACACTTTAGAGGGAAGGCATGAGGTTGAGTAAATAATGACAGCATGTTACTTTTAGACGAACTATTCCTTTACATCTCCAGATATAATGAAGCATTCGGAATATAAATGCATGAAAATGCATCTATTCACAACAAATTTTGAATGGCTGTCATTAGACAAACATGTTTTTTGGGTCCAGATGGTGAAGTTACAGCATCTACCAACAGGGACTAACAGACCATGCTAACCAGCCAAACCTAAACCATTTGGGTTTAACAGCAGGCATATGAAGAGCCAGAGAATATTCCTTAGTGTGTGAAGAAGCATCTTCACTGAAGAGAGACTGTAAACAAAGCCACTAGGGCAAAACAGATTTCACTTATTTCGTAACGCCGCTGATTTTGATCAGACGTGCAGACAGCTATTCAAGCCACTGTCTGCAGCGTGAGACGGAACCACAGGAGCACACGTCTGAGCATGGCTGGATCCTGCTGTAATCAAGAGTGGATCCGGCCCAAGACGGCCCACCGCAGAGACACAATTTCACATCGCAGTCCTTTCCTTCTGCAAACATTTAATATGCCATATGCTCTGCTCCTTTCTCTCTTCTTTCACATATTCCACCCGCCACACATGTCCACATCCACACAGTGTTTACATAAGGAAAGAGTGAGATTTCACTGGGCACTACAGATCGTATTTGGTTTACATGAGGGCAGTGGGCCTGAGCGATCGGTCCTGTGGGGAGAGGCAGCTAGACACCGGAGCCGTTCCTGTGGGCCGTGATGTTACAGATCTGTCCATCTGCCTGCCTGAGTGTTTCCTACACATACAGACTCTCTCCCCGCAGCTTCAGCTCCCTCTCGGTCTCTCACATCACTTTCCCCCTCAGCGCCTGCTATATTTCACACCAGGGAACATTCAAGAGAGAAATCTCTTCTATACATAGAGTTAAACAGTTGGCGTGAGCCGCCTTGGTTTATGTGTGCGTTTTTTGCACGAGTGTAAATGTGAGAGAAACAGTGTGGGCAGGGATTTCTGGGAAATTCTAGATGTCTAGACTGGACTGTTCTTGATGTGGGAGGACTCGTTTAAAAAGGGCAAAGGCTACAACATGAAGAGATGATAGATCACAGAGGACATCTGCGCCAACTGCTCAACCATGTGGCGAGAGCAGAGGAAAAATGACTCCAAACAAGCAATAACTAAATAGCAAGGGAGTGGAACAGATTAAAAAGCTCTGCAGTGAAACAATGTCACGGACCGCATGATGAAGAAATGTGTGGATGAGAGATATATAAATACGAGAGACATCAGGGAACATAAGAGATGGCATGATGGCTGTTTCCTAATAGTTTACAGTTTAAAAGAACCGCTTTTTGTTTAAATTTATGTTAAAACATAATTTATTTCTGTGATGACAAAGCTCAACTTTCAGCAGATTCTTACATGCAGCATTCTTATATGCTTATTCGCCATTCAAGAAACATTTCTTAGAATGGTTGTTCTGCTTAACGAAATGTCATTTAAACATCTAGTCAGTTGTTTCTCAAATTCAACACTGATAAAATGGCAATCATGCTAGTCTACCTCATATGTTTCTTCTCACACAGATGAATCAAAACAGCATTTGTTTGTCAGTAGATAATAGTGCTGTTTTTGCTAGCATTTTATGTTGTGATTTTTAAGATAAAGGGCTCTGAGATGAGGAAGTGCAGAGGGCGATCATGCTGAATATTGCCACCCTGTCGTGCCTACGACACCACTGGCCAGAGAGAAGAAAAATACTTTATGTAATGACTTTTACTGTTTTTAATGATTAGTACGAACAGAATTTAGAGTGAAAAAAAAAAAATCTCACATAAGGTTTTTTAAATGTAAATTAATGTCCCAAGTCATATTTTATTGGTTAAATAATACTTACTGGTCAAAAATGAAAAAGACAATAAGTGTTAAATTGTTGATGTTGTTTTTCAATAAATTAGAAAGTGTCCTGTTTAATCAAATTGTTTTTGTTGTTTTTTTTTTGGCACAAAAAAAAATAAATATATATTTATATATTTACATTGTAACATTTATATATTTACCATAATTTACAGAAAACAAACACTAAAATGTCATTCAGTGTAACTATCTTGTCAGGCATATTTACCACAAGAATCAGTTTATAGACATATGTGACCCTGGACCACAAAACCAGTCATATATTCTGAAATCTGAATAAATAGGATCATATATTCTGAAAGCTGAATAAATAAGCTTTCCATTGATGGTTTGTTATGACAATGGTTTGTTATGAGACAACTAGTTGAAAATCTGGAATCTGAGGGTGCAAAAAAAAAAAATATATATATATATAATATATATATATATATATATATATATATATATATATATATATATATATATAAAAATATTGAGAAAATCACCTTAAAAGTAAATCACAAATGAAGTTCTTAGCAATGCATATTACTAATCAAAAATGAAGTTTTGACATAGGAAATTTACAAAATATCTTAATGGAACATGATGTTTACTTAACATCCTAATGATTTTTGGCATTAAAGAAAAATCGATAAATTTGACCCATATAATGTATTGTTGGCTATTGTTTACTACTTATAACTGGTTTTGTGATACAGGGTCACATATTAAAAAGACCAATTAGTTTTACTCCAAATTCAAAATGCAATAAAATTTATATGCTCACTTATTCTTTTACATATTTTCAATTTTCACCTAAATATAAGTGTTACACTGAATGACAATGGAACATTATTTCACCCACATTTTGACATTTTATTCACCCAAAACTTATTAGAAACCTTAAAAGTAGACACTTTATTTCCATTTAATGTGCTTTCTATGCATATAAAATCACTTTTGCAAAATTTCTTTTGATGCATACATTTAAATGTCTTTGATTCACTACCAGACCAAAAATCTATTTTGTATTTTTGCATTAACATTACGTAATTACTAGGCTATTCTATTTATTAAAACCAAGTATAAATCACATCAGTGTAGTGTTTTTAAGCATCTTACATTTATTCCAAAATAATAACCCAAGAGAGTAACAATTTAAACAATATATTTTATTTATGAACTGATATTCAGAGCTCGGTAAACACTGGTCATAGATATTTACCTTTAGTTTCAACAAGCTGATTTCTCACAAAAAAACCCTACAGATCATGTTTTTTAGGCCATCTGAAGTTTGATTTTGACTTGACAAAGTGGTCATATAAGTGTGTGAGTTGTTTTCTTACTAATGAGTCTTCCCATTAATGGCATTATATTGTTCATTCAGACTGATTCGCGTTCGTAAACAAACAAAAGAGGCAGGATTTATCGTATGAACCAATCATAGCCAATCATGACAAGTCATATTTCGCTGGAGGCACTGCCTCCTCTCATGTAACTTTCATTCATTCTCAATTGCCCCCCACCGCACACTTTAGGGGGTCTGTTAAAACTCAATGGGCTCGGAAGAGACGAGAGAGATGTGGGGTCCCTATAACTTTACCTGCTGTTGTCGCTGTTGGACAGTTTTACTTTAGAACAATTGATTTATATGCTTTTTATATCATATTTTGTAATACTTGTGTTGTTTTATTTTTGTACTATGAATGTTCTCTCATCCAATTTTTGGAGGAGACACTGCCTCCCTTGCCTCCTTAGAAGAAATGCCCCGATGTAATGTTGCCGTGGAAACTAACTGAAATAAAATACTTTTCTTTTTTAAGTTGAGGTTCATCTACTATTTTTATTTTATTTCAGTTTCATTTCAATTAATTAAAACAATTTTTAGTTTCAGTTAACTTTAACTTCATTGGATAAAAGACATGAAATAAAGCAACAGTTTCGACTGACACAAAAAGACATTTACAAGACACACTGGACTCACCTCAACATCACAAGACACCATTCACAAAAGCCATAGATAAGGAGAGAATGCTGGAAAAAAACATGAGAGGAGGAAAAACAGACAGACAAGGAGAAACAGAGTGACAAAAGGCAAGAGAAATAAAGAAAGACAGGCAGGACGTCCACAAGAAAAAGCGTGGTAATCCCATCTGAGACTGTAGTCTGGGAGTGAATGACTGGACGGCTGGACAGATACACAGCAGGAGGATTCACGTCTCACACCGTAACACCACCAAAGCATGTCTCTCCTTCCTTTTCCCTTCTTTCTTCTCCTTCCCAGCCAGTTTTATAATCAATTACAACTGTTGTAGAAACCAGGCTGAATGTGTATCCAAGCATACAGAGTCTCTCAACTGTACAGTGAGTCTCCCTGTGGGCTAACACACACAGAGGCACAAACGAAGCAAAAAGCAAAGACTAATAAACAGATCAAATCATGTACTTGAAAAAGGAGATTAAAACCCACATACATGTTCTCAGTCTCTCTCTCTCTCACACACACACACACACACATAAAAACCACATGCAAATCACACTGTAATGCTCAACGGACAGACATTAAAAAAAAAGGAAGGAACGATGGATAGCGGGAGAAGAGATGGATGGAGGTATGAGGAAGAGAGAGAGATACACCATCTGTCAGTGTGTAGTAAATCAGGTCAGGCTGGAAGTGTGTGAGATTATAAAACACACACAGAGACATGGCACAGCGGTGAGACATATAACACATACCACACAAATAACACACACACACCCACTTGCCATTTACAAAAGAACGCACACACAAGAGAAACTTGCCGTTAACAACTCAAAGTCTACTAAACCACAGCAGAAAAATTCTTTACATATCTTAGAAGATATTTAATGAATAAACATATATCATACAGACATATCCAACGGCCAGTGGGTATGACAATCTATCTAGGCAAAACCAACTCATTTAATCCACAACACAATCCCAAGCTTCTATCAGCTGGACTGGACACATGCTATGATATGATATTACTTACACACGGGAGAGAGCCCTCCGCCTCCACCCCTCCGCTGGCAAAGAGATTCACTCCTCAGTTAAGAATCCAGCCGGAGCCAAACGAAAGAACGAGAGTGTGCGAGAGTGAGAGAGAGCAAGAGCAAGAGCAAGCTCGTCTATGAGCTCACCCACCCTCATAAAAACAGAAGAGGTCACTTGTGTCGGTTCTCTGCTCTGCTTTATACTCTGAGAAAATGAATGAGCTTACAGAGAAAGAGGAGAGGTAGAATGACTGGGAGGGGAAGTGACGGCAGCCAGTAAGATAGGTGGGAAAATAAGAGCAAGGAGAGAGAGAGAGAGAGAGAGAGAGAGAAAATACCAGGGAAACGTCGCCAATTAATCGTTGACACTTTGCTCAAAGAATAGACTTCAGCACCATGGACAGAGGAATGGAGAGCGATAATGAGAAAGCCAGAGTGAAATATGAGGGGCTAAACGAGAATGTGTTGTCCACATGTCGGCCGTGTTGCGGTGGGTGCGAAAAGATGACAGGGACACGAGGCGCTCCTTTCTTGCCTTGTGATGTGCCCGCTGAGGAATGCTGGGTAATGAGTGTACATACCAGAACTGATCATTCAGCTCCACTCTCCCTGAGCGTGACAGGCGAGAAGCTGAAAAACCACATGCATGTCTGCATACCTTCATTAGACTCTAAACAAGCCCAATGTCATGCTGTTAAACAGCTCATACTGAAAACAGAAGAAGGGCACAAGGAAGAAATGAAAACAGAGGGTGACTAAAAACAGAAGTGAATTAAAGGCCCATAAGCTTTTCGTTACAAGCTAATGTAAGAACTAATGTAACCAGTTTACCCTAACACATCCAAACAAAGTGTTTCCAAAAGTATCAGTGAAAATATCCTTAGAACTTTATTTTCTCACATTTTCAGAGTGTTGCTATATTATACTGAGTGGTTCACTTAATGTGGCTCCACCCTTTTCAGCGCTGTGCTTGTAGTCCTCTTTCTCTGTTTTTCCACAGTGTGAAAGTAAGGTCATACGAATTTATGAACTGCTCATTTTAAAATCTTCCTGGTCTACTGACATTTGTTATGACATCCACTTCGAAAACAATGCACATGATAACTTTCACTAACGCTACAATAAGTAAGTCCACTTTACCACACCAGTTTATTACTCTTCAACAGCAATGCTATAGAAATTTTAGAGAGCTACCGCAAAAAGTAAAAACACAAAGTTCTATAATGTGTCATTATGCGTTTACTAAAGTGTTCTGGGTAACTGATAGCATGTCATGCGGTTTTTAAGGTGTTATAAGTGGTGCAGCAGTAAAGTGTTCTGGGTGCCTATTAGGTGGTTTCTATGGAAGTAGAATAAAAAAAATAAAAATAGTTTTTATCTCCCAATTCTGACTTTTTTTTGCAATTGCCAGTTTACATCTCGCAATTCTGACTTTTTTTCTCAGAACTGCATAATACAAACTTGCAATTGCTATAAAGTCAGAATATCGAGATATAAACTTGCAATTCTGAGAAATTTTGAGAAATGAGGGGAAAAAAATTCTTCCAAATTCGAGTCTGTATGTCACAATTCTGACTTTTTTTTCGCAATTCCAACTTTATATCTCACAATTCTGACTTTTTTCTTGCAATTCTGACTTTTTTCTCAGAATTGCCAGATATAAACTTGCAACTGCAAGTTATAAAGTCCAATTCTGAGGGGGGAAAAAGTTTCTCAGAATTGCGAGTTTATATCTCACAATTCTGACTTAATAACTCACAATCGCGTGTTTTAAAGTCAGAATTGCGAGAGCAAACCCGCAATTCTGAGAAAAGTCAAACTGCTGTGCTTACATCAATTTGCAACCGCAACTTTATGCAATTTTGAGAAAAAAGGTCAGAACTGCTAGCTTATATCTCTCAATTCTGATTTTATAACTCGCAATTTCAAGTTTATATCTCACAATTATGAAAAGTCGTCAGCTTTCTTACTAGCCTAAGCCAAAAAAAAAAAAAAAAGTCTATTTTGGTAGTTGGTTGAATAAAATGCTTAAATTAGTCTTACTAAAACATCTTTTTTTTTTTTTCTTTAAAGATTGGACATCTTTAGCTTCCTTCACAGTTACACAGAATGTGTTTGCAACATGTAATCATTGCCATTAATAGTGTTCACCGTTTGTTTGAATATATGTCATAATCTAACTGTATGATTTTTACTGTACACTTTTGCCATAGTCACCATTGATAAACTACTCTTAAACGATTTGTATTGTGAAAAGCACTATACAAATAAACATGAATTGAGTTGAAAAACAGATAAGTCTAATTTGAATCTGAAAATTAACTTTAATTACTTTTTGCATAACAGCTAGCTGGTCAGACTAGTTCTTAAGACACAGTCCTAACACACTGACTTATGCAACCAGCCTCTGCTCTCTAGACAAGAGTATGTTTTAGAAAAAATTGTATCTGATGGCATCATTTATATCCATGGCAGGGTGGAAGAGTTGTTTGCATAAGCACCCGCTATGTGAATGATAATAATAAGGATGCTTGTCCACTAAAGACCTATTAACTAAAATATCTGATACAGGGGTTGCCAGTTCCATGTCCTAGAGGATTTTTCAAGTGTGTTTAATTAGGAATAAAGTTTAACTCTGCAGGACAGCGGCTCTCCAGAACCAGAATTGCTCATCCCTGGTCTAACAGCACTTGTGGTCATCGTTTTGTGGTCAGGTATGGCCTGCCACCTGCTGGCTTTTGATGATATTACATTATAAACCACATGTCTATATGAAACAGATGATGAACAGGTTTAGGGGTGATGATTTATTAATCTGGCAGATGCTTCTATCCGAAGAAACGTACAAAGCCTTCAAGCTACACATTTATCATATGTGTTCTCTGGGGATTAAATCCCTCGACCTTGGCGTTGGGGAATCGGCATTTCGGTCTATGCAGGATCTCAGTGCAGGATCACATCACCATGACACCCACTCCCACCATCCTGACAACCAGACACTGGAGCACAGGGATCAGCGCTGTCAGAGTGACTCAGAGTATGTGTGAAAACAAACAGAGTGAGGTGGGTCTGCTGGGACTCTGAGGCAGAGAGACAGAAAATGACAGACAGGTGGGGGATGCAGATAAAAATACTGGTGCAAAAATAGACACTGTTCTGAGCGAGGCTTTTAGAGCTCATGGTGTTGATCTAAAACCTTGAGATCAATGATGTGCGTCTGACCCACTTCTCTGTGTCTCTCACTTCCTTCAGGAGATCATTTCAGCACAGCTCAGGCTGGCAAAGGCAACCACATTTGCCACTGAAAACCTTGTCTAGACCGAATCACGCTTGAATAGCACATAGAGGTTCCTTTCCAAATTTGTAAGACCTTTGTTTATCTTCAGAACACAAATTAAGATATTTTTGATGAAATCCAAGAGCTTTCTGACCCTGCATAGACAGCAATGCAACTGAAACATTCAAGGACCAGAAAGGTAGTAAAGACAATGTTAAAATAGTCCATGTGACATCAGTGGTTCCACCTTAATTTTATAAAGCTACGAGAATATATTTTGTGCATGAAATGTCAACGTTAGTGGAAACTTGTGAGGTTTTAGAGTGATTTTACTGGCCTTTAATATTTCATGTTCTGAATGCGTTACTGACCATTTATGCTAATACATGGCACACAGATAATGGGAATGAATCCCACAAACGCACACAACATCATCAGCGTTCTGTCATTCAGCTCCACAGAGGAATAAATCTGCCATTTATACTGACACACATACCGCTCGCATAGGCAGAATACACAGAATGCGACAGCTCCGCAAAAATAGAAAGCTTGGGTTTGTTTGTGTGTGAGAGGAAAGAGTGGGCAGCGTCTGGAATGGAATGAGGAGAGGGGGCTGGAGCACAGCCAGGGTTTCATATGGATGAGAGTCTGACATACAAGAGAGATTAGAGAGAGAAATAAAAAAGAGCTCTGTTGTCATGTGAGTGTTGGCTAGGTTCTCATGAGAACTGAAATCATGTGCCAACATGAGCACACCTGCCCCCTTGTGGTGAACCTATTAAAAGCAGAAACCTTTTTTCCCCACTTTATCCCACTTATATTATGATAATTGATTTTATGTGTTAAAAACTCTTTAAAATCTGAAAAAGAATATAACAAAAGAAAAACTAAAAACATCAAATATGTTTTATAAAATAATTTAAAATATATAAAAAAAGATTAAATATTATCTATTATTATATTTTAAACCCAGTCATTTAGAAATTTATAAACACATGCCAAGTACAATGGAAAATACTGAATAAAATAGTTAATAAATTCAAGACTCATTCGTGTTTATAAAATACAGCACAACATTCTTTCAGTGTTAAAGTACATGTATGGTTAACATCTGCAGTGGTAAGTACATAAAACACAAGTTCTACCCAAAAGCAGAAGCCATCTGCTTCAGGAGCTCACAGAGCAATGACAGCTGTGTGTCACAGGAGATGAGCGCTTCAGGTCTCAAATATAGGACAGCGCTGTAACATGGCGAACATGCTGCCCCACTCTGACCCCGAGTACTGCCAAAGAACTAATAGACAACACACTGAGTGATTCACACAGCTTTGTATGATAACATTTAGAGCTCATACCAAAACGTTTAATTAGCTCTGGAACGAGTGATTTTAAAAAGTGACCATGTATCTTTGGACACATGCAGAAACAGCCTTACTGAATGAAATGATGACTTTTTTTTTTCAAAAAAAAAAAAAAGAAAGAAAGAAAAAAAAGAGATAGAGAGTTGCAAAATAGCAGGCACTGGCTATATTTACATTGACCACAATAACATGAGCAAGAACTAAGAATCTCCAAATTTTTCAGTCTGTATTGCCATTTGAGGTTGTTGATTAATGAATGTTGTCTTCGCATTGTTTATATCCAACTATCAGTTTGACAGCAGTACATAGCTGAAGGCTTGCAGTCCATGTAAACATATTCTCTAGAAGCCATAACTGGCATCCCCAAATTTGAATAGCACTGTTAATTACACATGAACATAAGCCATATAGTCATGCTTCATGCAGTCCTGAAACTCAAATGTATCATATCATGTAGCCTGGTACAGCATTCGGTTAATGAGAGGCATGATCAAACCTACAGTATGTTGTGATTCAAGCCAAAAACGAATACCATCAGTTCAACAGCTCGCTGTTCAGGTCAAGGAGAGATTTGACCTATCTGAAGCAATGCAGTGACCCACAACAGCTACTGCAAATGAAACAATCCACAAATAAATATTTTTGAGCCAGTCCAGTCCAAATGCAATGATTAAAGGGCTCAACAATAAGGACATTTCAAATTACACTACAAATTTCAATATTTGGTTTTCTATGATGTATTAAACACTCCTGTTCAATTCTGATCATTTAAAAAGCAGGTCATATGGGTTTTCGAAAAATATTTTTTTTGCAGTTTGTAATATAGCTATCCTTCAATCTAAACAGTCTGCAAAGTTGTTTATCAAAAAAGTGCATTAAACAAAGATACTGTCTCTCAAAAGAAAGAGTCAACTCAGGATCGCCTTAACGAGTCGTCAAATTTACATATCTTCTGCCTGTTACCGATCTGCGTCACTAGGTAACACGTGTATTATCCCCACCTGCTCGCGAAATACAAACACTCTGATCTGCCCACAAACACTTCCGCTAGCTAGTGTGTTGACATCATGTCGAGAAGATACTGTGTTCTGTGCTGTGAAAAAAAGTTTGTTTTGTTTTCATTGCAGATGATGTGAAGAATCAGTGGTTAACATTTTTCCACGATACCACAGCAATACAATTCAAACTTTTTGTTGTGCTTGTCATTTTACAGAGGACTGCTTCTTTAATCTTGGTTTTTATCTTTGTTGGCTTCAAATCTTCTTTTTTGGACCAACAAGCGTCTTCAAACCACCACCTGTAAGTACGATTGATACGTTATGTATACATTTTCAATTGAGTGCTCAAAATATCTAGTTTTTTGTGCTAATATGTGATGTATGCCTAGTGCAGCTCTAGGTTTGCAGGTAAATCATGATATAACTGTTGTACTGAAATAATTCTGGTAATTCGCTGTGAACCCACTATTTCCTAAGAATGTAGACTGTCGTTGTTCTAATTACTTTATTTTTAATAATAAAGAATGTAACAGACATATTTTGGTTTACAAACTGTATTGTTTTATCAGTTAGTCAGGTTAGCACTCAACTAAAGTATCCACCATCATTGTTTTGTTAAAGGGGTCATCGGATGTCCATTTTCCACAAGTTGATATGATTCTTTAGGGTCTTAATGAAAAGTCTTTAATGGTAGTGTAAAACAACACCCTTTTTACCTTGTCAAAATCAGCTCTGCAAAAATCATCCTTTTCTTGTCGAGGTTGCTTTAAATGTTAATGAGCTCTGCTCGCCCTGCCCCTCTCTTCTCTCTGTGGAGTGACGAGCCTGTTTACTTTAGCCGCATTTAGCCGTGTTTAGCCGCTAAACTTGCTAACTAGCAAGTTATTAGGAAAGGCGATCACAAAGATTCATAAAAAAACTCTTATACTCACTTCTGCTGTAAGTGAAGCTGGATCACGAATGATTAGCGCGAACATAGATGGATATATGTAGATCGGGAGGCTCATTCCATTCACAAACAAAGTAATCCACTGCATCTTCAGCGGCTCAGATGTCGGGAGTAATTGACGACCACTATGTTTAATTATTGCATCCAGCAACACAACACCTCAATCGCACAATCGGAGATATTCTTGTCTAACTTACATCCATGCTCCGGCATCAAAACAATGGAGGTCAGACTGTTACAGCTGTTTTAAGGCAGGTCTGAGGTAAGACGCTCATGTCAATCAACTATCATGGGCGCAGCCTCTGTCGGTGTGACACCACATCGACAGGCATCTGAGAATTACTCGATTTGAAAAAGGGGATATAATTTTTTTATTATACCTTTAAGTGTTTACAGTTTAGCAGCTAAACTTTAGCTGTGGGCACAATTCACTTGCATAAGTGTTAAACAAAATGTTTTTATATCATTATTTTAATAACGGATTGGAGCACTATATTATTGTTTAATGTTAAAGTGCATGCGCAGAGTTGAAAGGTTTTCATAACAAAACCCGACCAGTTGCTACTCAAAACAAGCCCAATCACATTTCGAGGTGGGTTCCTTGTTAAAAATCATGTTCCGGGGTGTAAAATATGCTTTTTGTCAGGGTTCCCCTTGTAAATTTGCATTCCAGGGGCTAAATATGATGTTATTGAGGTCGCTTCAACCCGCGACATCGAAAACAATCATTGACTTGCCAACACAGATGGTAGCACTCGCTAATTTGCTCAAGTACTCCTCTCTGTGCCAATCACAACAGGCTTGGTCAGCTGACCAATCACAGAAGAGTAGACTTATGGAATGGAGGAGTTTACAGGCATTATGCACAAAACTGACTCGAATGAACCGTTTTGAAATCATTGACAAATGACTCTATGTATAAATGTATATTCTGATAAAACTACAATGTTTTCTGACCTTAGATGCATTTAAACCTGTTGTAGGGGACTCCCACACAATATTGGGACACTTTAAAAAAACCATATGACCTGCTCTTTAAATGCATTATCAAGGTAATGTTATTCAGCTGACTACAATGGATGAAGCAGTGTCAAATCTTTTTTTTTTTTTTTTGTTCTGTTTTGTTTTGTTTTTTTTTTTTTTGTTTTTTATTTAATTTAAAATGGGTTAAAAATGATACAACATTTTACGACATGAATTCAAAGCTGTTATGGAAACATTATAGCTGGTTAATTTCCAGATCTTACTGCTTAATTTCATTACTTTTTCTTTTTTTAATAAAAAAACACTTTTTGTGGTGTGGCCAGTCAACATCCAATGACAGGCCAAGTACAAATTTGAATTACTGACTGGAAAAAAAAATAAAAAAAATAAAAAAATCTTATTGCTGAGCCCTGCATTTTCCTGCAAAATCTTAACTACACACCAACCCTGCAAACATGATGCAAAGCCTCTGTAAGAAGCCCAGTCACCTTACCAGACTGATAACAGTGTGTTAGCGGGGCAGTGGGGCCATTGTCTAAAAGCACAGACATTTTCCATTCAAAACCTTTATGCAGCAACTCAATTAACACAATTAGTTGTCAGTTCTAAGCAGAGAGAAAAAATGAATTCAGGTGAACATTTCTATACTGTTTTAGTTACAAAGTAACACTTTCAACCACTTGACAAGATGCCATCTTGCCAAAATGGCAGATGAGTATCCTCATTTACTATAAAAGCAACTTTAAAATGACCTATTGTTGTCAGGAAACTTCAGATAAATGTTTGTTAAAGACTCTGAGGACTGATGCGATATGTCATTTATAGCTGAATCATTGTGCCAATTTATTATATAGACAATCAGTTTACAATCCCAAATAAAATTTTGGCAAATCAGTGTTGTAACAATCAATTTCAGTTTAAAAGCACATCTACGTTCATCCGACATCAAACATCTACGTTCATCAGAGTCTTCTCGCTCTTACCGGACTGATCATTCATCATTCGGATGGCTTTGGCCTTGGCCAGCTCGAGTGCTGTGACCCATCTCTGCCTCTCCACCTCGGTGCTGGCTTTCAGATGGTAAGTGCGCCCCCCACTGCTCAGAACAATATTGCAGGAGTCTTCGGTGTCGATGTGTGCTGTGGCCAGGTTGATGGTGCCGCGACACGTATGGGCCATCTCTGCCTGCGTCCTATCAAAAAATATGGAGGGCAGGAAATGAGAGGGAGGTGTTAGTACAAGATGAACAAAAAGACATGCAAGAGAACGTAAACAAAAATCAAAGAAAGACAGACACAAGGAGCAACGAGAAGAAGAGAGAGAATGAGAAAGTGATTAATAATACTGTTAAACCATTAATACAAATGCCCACTTTGTTCAACGCTGAAGAGAGATACCGTAATGTATAACTTTTGAGTATGATGTAGTATATGGATTCAGTTTGTATGTAGGATAGCTGTACTGTGAACGAAGTCATATCTAGAGTAAATGACGCATCAGTCGTGTGTAAGAGAGAGAAACACTGAGCACCTGTGAGCGTTACATTACTACACACAGCTGCTGAGTGAGCAGAGAATGAGGTTAACATGCCTATTGTGTGTCAGCTGGCCAAAACAACAACACTCAAACAAACCCGCCAGTGTGACAGCCAGAGAGAGAGGGAACAGAGCGTGATGTAAACCCTGACAGAGAGATCAGGAAGAGAACTTTTAGTACCCACTATCAAACAGAAAAGAGGCCTATGCTTACTGAAGCATGACATTTCTCAAACAAACAGATGAGAAAAGTGCAGAATGATAAATGCAAGACTAGCTGTGTTTAATTTTCTCTTCAGGCTCTGTTTTCTACAACATCCCTGAACTCATAACATGACAAATTGGATCACTGAAGATCAATCAGCACTAAAGCATGCCATTTTAAGATTATCAGCATATGCAAATTTAATTCTTGTTTTTAAATTTAATGAACCCGAGTGAAAAGGTAAGATTCAGGTCACTTAAAGGGGTCATTGGATGCAAAACTCACTTTTACATGTTGCTTGAACATAAATGTGTGTTGGCAGTGTGTGTACACAACCACCCTATAATAAAAATCCACCCAGTGGTATTTGTTTAATCTTTGTAAGTAATATCCCCTTTTTCAAATCAAGCCATTCTCAGCATCTTGTCTGTGTGACGTCACACAGACCAAGGTCGATCAACTATCCCACGATAGTTGATTGACACAGCCGTCTCCAGTGCAGGGGAAGACAAGAATGTCTCCGACTGAGCGATTGAGGTGTTCTGTTGTTGGATGTAATAATGAACCGCTGAAGATGCAGAGGATTAACGTTTAATTTCGTTTTTGAAGGAAATGCACCCGGCGATCTACATAAATGCGTCTATGTTCGCGTGGATAAAACGTGATCCAGTTTCACCTACAGCAGAAGTGAGTATAAGGGTTTTTTATGCATCTTTGCAAATCACCATTCTTAATAATGTGCTAGTCAGCAAGCTTTGCAGCTAAATGCAGCTAAAGTAAACAGTACTGCTTGTCACCCCACAGAAGAGAGGGGTGGGGTGAGCAGAGCTCATTAGCATTTAAAGGCAAATGCAACAAAACTGCACGCTCTGAAAAGGGCTGATTTTGACAAGGTAAAAAAGGTGTTTTTTACAGTACCACTGAGAAATTTTAACCAAAGTATGTTATAGACTTCTCATTAAGACCCTAATGAATCATTTCAACTTGTGGAAAATGGGCACCCGATGACCCCTTTAAACTGACAAATATTTTGTAAGTACAAATATTCCTCTCTATTTTAATGTCTTGATTGTAATTATCTCATAAAAAAATAGCATGTTTAATCATTCACAAGAATGTAAAAAAATTAACAACCTATATTGTAGGAGTATATATACACGGACAGAATGATAGTCAAAACTATGGAGAGAACGACAGAACAATAGAACGATATAACGATAGATACAATGATATAACAATAGATACAATGATAGAACAATATAACAATAGACAGAACAATAGAACGATAGAATGATAGAACAACAGAATGACGGATAGAATAACAGAACAATAGAATGATAGATAGAATGATAGAAAGATAGAATGAAAGAACAATAGAACGATAGATAGAATGATATAATGATAGATAGAACAACAGAATGATAGAACAATAGAATTATATAATGATAGAACAACAGAACAATAAATAGGAACGATAAAACAACAGATAGAACGTTATAACCATATAACAATAGATAGAACAATAGAATGGTATAACGATAGATAGAACAACAGAACGATAGATAAAATTAAAGCTGCAAGCAGCGATGAAAGGGCCCTCGCACCCGGGCTCACCACCGATCGGTGGCGAATGGTTGGCACTATGCTTTTCACATAGTAAATTTAGGAGGAATATGTCAAAGTCATTTATATGTGCCAAACTTCCTGCTGCCAGCTGGTGGCGCTATATCAATAACTGAATATTGGCATGTAGATGAGTTCAGGCCAGCACTTTTGTCAAATATATGAAGATTGGTGCATATTGAACATGGCATGCTTGAGTTAGTGTAAGACATTACATATCCTGCTGCCAACAGGTGGCGCTATGATTATAACTGAATATTGGTCTTTAGATGTCTTCAGGCCAGTACTCTTACCAAACATGAAAAGTTTGGTGCAGATCAGACATTGCATGTTTAAGTTAGTGTAAAATAAGTCATTTCCTGTTGCCAGCAGGTGGCGCTATGATTATAATAGAATATTGGCCTTCAGATGTGTTCAGGTCAGGACTCTTATCAAACATGTGAAGTTTGGGGCAGATCAGACATTGTATGGCTGAGTTATAACAACTTCTATTACCATGGCGAAACATCAAACTTTGTCAGGCTGCCACGGACACGCCCTTCAACGAAAACTCAAGATCTTCACAATTTAACATCGCAAAGGTCTTTACATTAGACTGACCAAATATAATGTTGATTTCATGAAATCTGTAGGAGGAGTTTCTCACAGCGTAAAACATGTCACTTCCTGTTACCAGCAGGTGGCGCTATGACTATGACTGAATATGATCATGGGTATGTGTTCAGGACCAGACTCTTATCAAACATGTGAAGTTTGGGGCAGATCAGACATTGTATGGCTGAGTTATAACAACTTCCTTTTTCATGGCGAATCATCGAAATTTGACAGGCCGCCACGGACACGCCCTCCAACGAAAACTCTAGATCTTCGCAATTTAACGTCACAAAGGGCTTTAGATTAGACTGACCAAATTTGGTGTTGATCCGAATAAATCTCTAGGAGGAGTTCGTTCAAGTACGACGCCTGGAAATGGCAAAAATGAGACAAAATTTGCTGGAAAAATTAAAAATATCCGACTTCCTGTTGGGTTTCGGATTTTGCCTCAAGAGACTTTTTTGTAGGTATTGGTGTGTTACATGTGTGTACCGAGTTTCGTAAATGTACTTGAAACGTAGCTCGAGGCGACCTCCGCTGAATGTGTATAGGTGGCGCTATCGAGCCATTTTGCCACACCCACTTCTGAGACCCATATCAGACCTAAATTTTCGCCAGTTCTGATGCGTGTGCAAAGTTTCGTGAGTTTTCGGGCATGTTTAGGCCCTCAAAAATGCGATTCATTTTGGAGAAGAATAATAATAATAATTAAAGCTGCAAGCAGCGATGAACGGGCCCTCGCACCCGGGCTCACCGCCGACCGGAGGCGAATGGTGGGCACTATGCTTTTCACATAGTAAATTTAGGAGGAATCTGTCAAAGTCATTAAGATGTGCCAAACTTCCTGCTGCCAGCTGGTGGCGCTATGCCTATAACTGAATATTGGAACGTAGATCTGTTCAGGCGTACACTTTTATCAAAGATACGAACTTTGGTGCAGATTGAACATAGTATGCTTGAGCTAGTGTAAGACATGACATATGCTGCTGCCAACAGGTGGCGCTATGATTATATCTGAATATTGGTCTTTAGATGTCTTCAGACCAGTACTCTTACCAAACATGTGAAGTTTGTGGCAGATCAGACATTGCATGTTTAAGTTAGTGTAAAACAAGCCATTTCCTGTTGCCAGCAGGTGGCGCTATGATTATAATAGAATATTGGCCTTCAGATGTGTTCAGGTCAGGACTCTTATCAAACATGTGAAGTTTGGGGCAGATCAGACATTGTATGGCTGAGTTATAACAACTTCTATTACCATGGCGAAACATCAAACTTTGTCAGGCTGCCACGGACACGCCCTTCAACGAAAACTCAAGATCTTCACAATTTAACATCGCAAAGGTCTTTACATTAGACTGACCAAATATAATGTTGATTTCATGAAATCTGTAGGAGGAGTTTCTCACAGCGTAAAACATGTCACTTCCTGTTACCAGCAGGTGGCGCTATGACTATGACTGAATATGATCATGGGTATGTGTTCAGGACCAGACTCTTATCAAACATGTGAAGTTTGGGGCAGATCAGACATTGTATGGCTGAGTTATAACAACTTCCTTTTTCATGGCGAATCATCGAAATTTGACAGGCCGCCACGGACACGCCCTCCAACGAAAACTCTAGATCTTCGCAATTTAACGTCACAAAGGGCTTTAGATTAGACTGACCAAATTTGGTGTTGATCCGAATAAATCTCTAGGAGGAGTTCGTTCAAGTACGACGCCTGGAAATGGCAAAAATGAGACAAAATTTGCTGGAAAAATTAAAAATATCCGACTTCCTGTTGGGTTTCGGATTTTGCCTCAAGAGACTTTTTTGTAGGTATTGGTGTGTTACATGTGTGTACCGAGTTTCGTAAATGTACTTGAAACGTAGCTCGAGGCGCACTCCGCTGAATGTGTATAGGTGGCGCTATCGAGCCATTTTGCCACACCCACTTCTGAGACCCATATCAGACCTAAATTTTCGCCAGTTCTGATGCGTGTGCAAAGTTTCGTGAGTTTTCGGGCATGTTTAGGCCCTCAAAAATGCGATTCATTTTGGAGAAGAATAATAATAATAATTAAAGCTGCAAGCAGCGATGAACGGGCCCTCGCACCCGGGCTCACCGCCGACCGGAGGCGAATGGTGGGCACTATGCTTTTCACATAGTAAATTTAGGAGGAATCTGTCAAAGTCATTAAGATGTGCCAAACTTCCTGCTGCCAGCTGGTGGCGCTATGCCTATAACTGAATATTGGAACGTAGATCTGTTCAGGCGTACACTTTTATCAAAGATACGAACTTTGGTGCAGATTGAACATAGTATGCTTGAGCTAGTGTAAGACATGACATATGCTGCTGCCAACAGGTGGCGCTATGATTATATCTGAATATTGGTCTTTAGATGTCTTCAGACCAGTACTCTTACCAAACATGTGAAGTTTGTGGCAGATCAGACATTGCATGTTTAAGTTAGTGTAAAACAAGCCATTTCCTGTTGCCAGCAGGTGGCGCTATGATTATAATAGAATATTGGCCTTCAGATGTGTTCAGGTCAGGACTCTTATCAAACATGTGAAGTTTGGGGCAGATCAGACATTGTATGGCTGAGTTATAACAACTTCTATTACCATGGCGAAACATCAAACTTTGTCAGGCTGCCACGGACACGCCCTTCAACGAAAACTCAAGATCTTCACAATTTAACATCGCAAAGGTCTTTACATTAGACTGACCAAATATAATGTTGATTTCATGAAATCTGTAGGAGGAGTTTCTCACAGCGTAAAACATGTCACTTCCTGTTACCAGCAGGTGGCGCTATGACTATGACTGAATATGATCATGGGTATGTGTTCAGGACCAGACTCTTATCAAACATGTGAAGTTTGGGGCAGATCAGACATTGTATGGCTGAGTTATAACAACTTCCTTTTTCATGGCGAATCATCGAAATTTGACAGGCCGCCACGGACACGCCCTCCAACGAAAACTCTAGATCTTCACAATTTAACGTCACAAAGGGCTTTAGATTAGACTGACCAAATTTGGTGTTGATCTGAATAAATCTCTAGGAGGAGTTCGTTCAAGTACGACGCCTGGAAATGGCAAAAATGAGACAAAATTTGCTGGAAAAATTAAAAATATCCGACTTCCTGTTGGGTTTCGGATTTTGCCTCAAGAGACTTTTTTGTAGGTATTGGTGTGTTACATGTGTGTACCGAGTTTCGTAAATGTACTTGAAACGTAGCTCGAGGCGCACTCCACTGAATGTGTATAGGTGGCGCTATCGACCCATTTTGCCACACCCACTTCTGAGACCCATATCAGACGTAAATTTTCGCCAGTTCTGATGCGTGTGCAAAGTTTCGTGAGTTTTCGGGCATGTTTAGGCCCTCAAAAATGCGATTCATTTTGGAGAATAATAATAATAATAATAATAATAATAATAATAATAATAATAATAATAATAATAATAATAAACGGAGCAATTCCAATAGGGTCCTCACACCATCGGTGCTCGGGCCCTAATAATAATTAAAGCTGCAAGCAGCGATGAACGGGCCCTCGCACCCGGGCTCACCGCCGATCGGTGGCGAATGGTGGGCACTATGCTTTTCACATAGTAAATTTAGGAGGAATATGTCAAAGTCATTAATATGTGCCAAACTTCCTGCTGCCAGCTGGTGGCGCTATGTCTATAACTGAATACTGGCATGTAGATGTGTTCAGGCCAGCACTTTTGTCAAACATATGACGTTTGGTGTAGATTGGACATGGCATGCTTGAGATAGTGTAAGACATGACATATCCTGCTGCCAACAGGTGGCGCTATGATTATAATTGAATATTGGCCTTTATATGTCTTCAGGTCAGTACTCTTACCAAACATGTGAAGTTTGGTGCAAATTGGACATTGCATGTCTAAGTTAGTGTAACCCAAGTCATTTCCTGTTGCCAGCAGGTGGCACTATGATAATAATGGACTATTGGCCATCAGATGTGTTTAGGCCAGGACTCTTATCGAACATGTGAAGTTTGGGGCAGATCAGACATTGTATGGCTGAGTTATAACAGCTTCTATTCCCATGGCGAAACATCGAAATTTGTCAGGCCGCCACGGACACGCCCTTCAACGAAAACTCAAGATCTTCACAATTTAACATGGCAAAGGCCTTTAGATTAGACTGACCGAATATAATGTTGACTTCATGAAATCACTAGGAGGAGTTTCTCACAGCGTAAAATATGTCACTTCCTGTTGTCAGCAGGTGGCGCTATGACTATAACTGAATATGATCATACGTATGTGCTCAGGACAGGACTCTTATCAAACATGTCAAACATTGGGGCAGATCAGACATTGTATGGCTGAGTTATAACCACTTCCTTTTTCATGGCGAATCATCGAAATTTGACAGGCCGCCACGGACACGCCCTCCAACAAAAACTCTAGATCTTCGCAATTTAACGTCACAAAGGCCTTTAGATTAGGCTGACCAAATTTGGTGTTGATCCGAATAAATCTCTAGGAGGAGTTCGTTCAAGTATGACACCTGGAAATGGCAAAAATGACACAAAATTTGCCTGGAAAAATTAAAATAACTGACTTCCTGTTGGGATTTGGATTTCGTACCTGGAGACTTTTTTGTAGGTATTGGTGTGTTGCATGTGTGTGCCGATTTTCATACATGTATGTAAAACGTAGCTCGAGGCGCACTCCGCTGAAAGTGTATAGGTGGCGCTATCGAGCCACTTTGCCACACCCACTTCTGAAACCCATATCAGATGTAAATTTTCACCAGGTCTGACGTGTGTGCAAAATTTCATGACTTTTCGGCCATGTTTAGGCCCTCAAAAATGCGATTCATTTTGGAGAAGAAGAATAAAAATAATAATAATAATAATAAACGGAGCAATTCCAAGAGGGTCCTCGCACCATCGGTGCTCGGGCCCTAATAATAATAATAATAATAATAATAATAATAATAATAAACGGAGCAATTCCAATAGGGTCCTCACACCATCGGTGCTCGGGCCCTAATTATAGAACGATAGATAGATAGAATGATAGAACGACAGAATGACAGATAGAATAATAGAACACTATAATGATAGACAGAATGATAGAACGAAAGAACAATAGAACAATAGATAGAACGTTATAACCGTATAACAATAGATAGAACAATAGAACGGCATAACGATAGATGGAACAGAATGATAGATAAAATGATAGAATGATAGAATGATGATAGATAGAATGATAGAATGATATAACAATAGAACAACAGAATGATAGAATGATAGATAGAATGACAGAACAATAGAACGATAGAATGTTAGAATGATAGAATGATAGAACAATAGAATGATAGAATGATATAACGATAGATAGAACAAAAGAGTGATAGAAAGATAGATAGAATGATATAAAGATAAAACAACAGAACAATAAATAGGAAAGACAGAACAATAGATAGAACGTTATAACCATATAATGATAGATAGAACAATAGAACAGCATAACGAATGATAGAACAATATGATAGAGAAAATGATAGAATGATAGATGATAGAAGGATAGAACGATAGATAGATAGATAGATAGATAGATAGACAGATAGATAGATAGAATAATAGATAAAACAAATGACAGAATGATAGAACAATAGATAGACAGAATGATAGAATGATAGATAGAACGACAGAACAATAGAACGATAGAATGTTAGAATGATAGCATGACAGAAGAACAGAACGATAGAATTAAATAACGATAGAACAATAGAACGATAGAATGATATAACGATAGATAGAATAATAGAATGATAGATAAAATGAATGATAGAACGATAGAACAATAGATAGAATGATAGATAGCATGACAGAACAGTAGAACGATATAATGATAGAATGACAGAACAACAGAACGACAGAGCAATAGATAGACAGATAAGACAGAATGATAGATAGAACGACAGAACAACAGAACAACAGAACAAAGAATGTATCTTCTTGTCTGTTTGTCAGGCCATTCTAAGGAGCTCTAATGTAGCCAATCCTTGAGTAGAGGCCTAACTAAAGCCTAAATCCTCACAAAACACAGCCCAGAAAAGACAGAGACAGGGAATAAAGACAGAATCCTCACTCAGCTGCTTATAAAACACTGATTCAAACTCTGTCACGCCACTGGGGCTTTGCTGACTCAGAAAGATACAATGAAAAATAGGTTCAGTGAAAGTGCAAAAGTGAGGGACAATGGGATAGTAAAAGGCATGAAGGGGCAGAGAGGAGAAGCCAAAAGGTGGGGAGACACACAGAGGGCCAGAACCCTGTCTCTGTGTGTTACTTCTCTGGTTACCCAGTATCTGTTGCACATCTCTAATGGAATGTCAAAGCTGTGACCTCTCGGAGAAACTGTGAGACCCACTGCACTCGTTCAGAGCCGCTCAGACATCTTTGACACAGATATACACTGTGTTTGTGCAAATTAATGTCTGTATTTAATTTGAAACATGTGTTATAATGGTGGGATGCTAGACTACCAATAAAATGGGCTAGTAAAAATGCAAACATTTCTTTCTTCTGAACTGTTCTCATGAGCTGCATGTGAAAGAAAACACAGCACAACCATGTAAGTCTAATTCACAAATAAATTATTCATAAGGCAACTACTTATAGTAAATCAAAAACATGATCAGTAATATTTTTTTTTATCAGAAAATGTAAGCCCAAACTCGCGCACAGCTGATTCTAAAGATTTCATTGGTCATGTCAATCAAAATGCTAATTGCCAACACAATGCTGAAACAAAAACTAACCCTTAACCTTAACCTGCATCCTAACCTTCACCTTAGTGTTTGGTTGCACATCTTGACAGATAGCATTACTGTTTGTCATGAGATCCATCTTTTTGAACTTTGAACTGAATCAATGAAGTTTGAACTTGTCTTGACAGGTGACTGTATGAGTTGACCAATGAAATTGGCTATAAACTGGGATTTGAGTTCAACTGGTTTGGAAGGAAAGAAAAACCACATACATTATCAGTGCAGTCCAACTTAAATAAGAGTTCAAATGACTTTTTTGAGTGGTTCTTCATAACTCAGAAAGACTCACAAGTTACCAGTTTAAATCAGTCTGGTGAGTCTTTCACTGAATGAGCCTGACTGAATTAGTGAGAGAGAAACAAATCTGATGAGTGCATCAAGTTTAAAAACCACAGTTGTACATCTTAATCATGTTTTAATGTTAAAAATTCATGTAGTATATTTAGGGCCTATGCAGTTCAAGACAAAAAATTCAGTGTTTGATTTTAAGAGCATTTCTGTCTACGACTGCATTTAGAATAATCATTTCACTAAAGCAGCCTACTTTGAAACTGAAAAATCTGTGTGAGAAAGGGGATTAAAAAAAAATCCCAGCATAACAGGAAACCTGAATCAGAAGAAAAGAGATTCTCTCTTTGCAGTTACGGGACACTATAGTCTCCTACTGTGTGTGTCTGTGTTGAAAGTGTAGAGTCCAACGTCTGCTGGCTACTTTTATCAGGCCTTCTGGGGGCTGATGGTCTGACAGTCAAGCAAACCAAGTAATTGGCTGAATCCAAACTCAGGTGACCGAGTCACTAGGGGGAGGGAGAGATACACATTCAGCTCAGAGACCAGCCATCAATTACCATATTCACTCCATCACACAAAAGAAAAAGAAAAAAAAAAAAAAACAACCCCTCTGGAGCTTAGATTGCATACTTAAACCCTACCAAAGCAAAAGCAGACAGGAGAAAGAAAGAGAAAGTTGGGGGGAGGAGGTATGGAGGGGTAAAAGCAAAGATCTTAAATTAGCTTCACCCACCCTGCAGGGGACAGACTGGACGCAAATGGCTGTAAGTGGGTCAGAACTGAGAACACGAAGCCAGGGTAAGGAACTACCATGTGGAGCAAAAAGTGAGAGACAGAGATATGTCATTAAAACCTGCTGAGAGAGACAGCGAAGTAGGGAAAGAGGCAGAGAGAAGATGAGAGATAGAATTTATCCAAAAAGAAAACCTTTATAAAAAGCAGAAGAGAAGAAAAAGGGTACGTGAGAAGGGTATGAAAAGGGCTGCATTTATTTGATCAAAATACAGTAATACTAATACTGTGAAATAAATAATCCAATTTAAAATAACTGCTTTCTATGTTAATATATTTTAAAGGGGACATTAGGTGGCCATTTTCCAAGTTGGTATAATCCTTTAGGGTCTTAATGAAACTGCAACATATGTCTGCAACATGCTTTGGTTAAAATTCCTCAATGGTCGTGTAAAACAACACCCTTTTTACCTTTTTTTTAACCACTGTTCACAGTGACCCATTTCGGTGCATGTCTCTTTAAATGATAATGAGCTCTGCTTATCCCGCCCCACTCTTCCATTTTTTGTATATTCGGTGGCTCATTACCATCAACAAAAATCTAATTCACTGCATCCTCAATGGCTCTGATGTCGGGAGAAAATGAAGACTCTTATGTTCACTTTTACATCCAACTGCAACTGCTTACGAGACACTGTTGTCGCAATAGCTGCTTGAGCGCTGAAAAAATCTCAGACAGTGTACAACTGGCTAAGGGCAGAAATATGCTAATACTGGACCAAAGCCACTAGAAGGCAAGCGTGCAACCTTTAGCCAAAAAAGCATAATGGCTAAAGCTAGGGCTGTGGCACAGGGAAAGAGATGAGACGCCCATTTTTTAAATGAATATCAATGGAGGAGAGAATTCACTTCGGTGAAAAAACAGGGACTTTTAATGGCAGCTGCAGTGACTTGCTGACTTTACTAGTCAACGACTGGCTCTTTAATTAGGAAGGCGGGGCTTCGCAGCCATAATGAGCATTGCATCTTTCCCCATTCAAAACTATATGAGTGACAAGTCTTGTGTATTCTCTAGTCTTTGGTGTCGCACAAGGCCCTGTTTACACTAGCGCGTTTTTGTTTTAAAATGGCATTTCAAAATTAAAACGATCCTCGTCTACCATTCATGTAGGTACAACCATAGATATGTATAGGTAGATTCCCTATGGCGGTCGAATGATGCATCTACCTGCACAAATCTATGGGTACAACAATGAGCATGATGTTAACGCGGTCATCAAGGATACACAGATCGAATGTGGCAGTTTTCAAAACTCTCAGTTTTGGTCAGTTCACACTGAAACGCAGCCCTGGAGTTTTCAAACTAAAACGGCGTCTGCAGCGCTTTCAAAAGTCTCAGTTTTCGAGAGTTGAAAACACCAGAGTAGTGTAAATGACAGGCGTAACCGTAGCAAAAGTTATGGGTTTTAAAACGAAAACACAGCCTGAAATTCAATGACGACAAGGCTGTAATTTGATTGGTTATAAAGCACACATGATCCAAACTGACCGTTACCCTTTTTCCAACATTAAGTAATACAGGTCTCTCTCATCTACCAATAGTAAGAAAATCTCTGATGGGACAGTCTGTCAGCAGTCATGGGCGGGGCCTGAGCAGTATGATGTCATACTGCTCAGAAAATCAAAACAGCTTGATAATTGAGGCTGTTTAGGTTTTTTGGTAATTAAAAAAAGGGTGAATAGATTTTTATCATTGCAGGGTGGTTGTGTCCACATGCTGCTAAGACACATTTATATGTAAATACCACATTGACCCGAATATAAGACGACCCTGATTATAAGACAACCCCCATATTTCAAGATGCACCTTTTGGATAAAGGCTTTTTGAAAACCAAATCTTGTGTTTTATTAAGAAAAAAATGTTTTCCTTAAATTATTTTCATATTGCATATTTTTCCCATTTTTTTATGGTATGGTATGGTAAATACTGGTAAAAAAAAATACCAACCGCATATCTATGATACCAACAATCACATTTAAAAATATACTTTTTGATATACCATAAAACTAACAGGTAGCCCATCTGGATTATATAACAGTTAGGCTATCCATCTCATAATAGCCTACTGTTAATTCTATTAAAAATATAAGTGAAATCTTATTGTAGTCTTCAAATCTGGGTACTGTCTTACGTTTTAAAATCACTTACAGAGGAAGTTTGGTCCCATCAGGCCATATGGCAGTTACGACTCACGTCGCTTTTCTTTTTCTTCTGTTTTGAAACGCGATCTTCTAGCATTACAACACACATTACATTACGTATTTCTTGGCACATTCGTTTTACGCATATTTGGCGCCACCTGTTGTTGTGGATGTATTATTGACATGTCAAAGTTAGACCCTGAATATAAGACGACCACGTTTTTTCAGATGCATTTCCAAGAAAAAAAAATACGGTACCATGTAAAAGTGAATTTTTCATTCGATTGTCCCCAATAAATGTAATTTGTTTCTGCTGAATTTTTTAGCAGCTGTTACTTCAGTCTTCAGTATCACATGATTCTGCAGAAATCATTCTAATATACTGAATTGCTGCAGTCATTCTGTAATGAATATAAAGTTCAAAAGAACAGCATTTATTTGAAATGCAAATTTGTATCTTTTGTATTTGTATCTGTCACTTTTGATCAATTTGATGCATACTTGCTGAATAAAAGTATTTCTTTGAAAAAAAAAAAAAATCTTACTAGAAGATTCTGAGTGGCCGAAAGAGCAGAAACTATTAAGTTTGCAGCTGTAACTTGGCTTGCTCAACACAGCAGGCACCAGACATCAATATAACGTCAGGTTGACATTGGACCCCAACATCGAACAAACGTTGCATCGGAAAATTGTGTTGACGTCGGTATTTAACATTGGATTTTGGTTACACAACCTTAAAACAAATAAATATCAATGTAAGCTGGCGTCGGACATCAAATTAACGTTGACATTAGTCATTGAATTGACACTGACATTGAATTTTGGTCACCCGACGTCGCAACCAAATATTAACCAAATATCAACGTCTTATGACGTTGTGTGCCTGCTAGGAAGTGTCATATTTACTTGAGGGGACGACCTTAGCACTATCACCTAAGATCATTTGGAAAAGAAAATTGTTTTTATCTCTATATACTATTATCCCTTTATATATCCCTTTTTTTGTTGGTAACTTTTCCCAGTCCTACCACCATTGCAACACACTCCCAATTTCATACTAGCCCCTGGAGATGAGCAAGAGATGGGTTGCTCTGCAGTGCTCATAAAACATGCCTACTGCTGCAAAAAACATATTCTCACATGCAAGAGACAAACACACACTCAGCAATGACTGATGATTACTCAGACTGTGAAATGTATTTAGAGGCCACAAATAACTCTAGGAAGTGTGCAAGTGTCAGTGAAAGCATTTGAATGACATTCCAAAACAACCTTCTCTCAGTTAACCTCCCATAAACCCTTGAGGGACACAACCTCCTCTCAGATCATGTGACCACATTCTTCCCAGCAGAACGGAACGTTATCACTCATTGCAAAAGAAGGTCAAGCATTGTCTGAGAGCGAATGAAATAGTGATAATACTGATTATTGTGCAATATGCAATATTAAGGGCAATTTGATTACTGATTTATATTCATCTCATGGCCAGTTTAATATTGTTTTGCCTGTTTTTAAAGTTGGAATGTAATGGAAATTCGTCCTGTTAAGTGCATCTTAAAGATCATGTTTTTGTGGAATGTATCATTTAATTAAAATGTCATAACTTCCAGTGAAACATCATACTTCTTTTTGATGATGTAGTCCTATTACTTAGTCCACTTAACTACGAATTGATTGAGTCCTACCCAATATTCTTTCCTTTTTTCTATTTTTACTTTGCTGTAAGTCATAATATGGAAATTTTTTCCTTTTTGGTAATCCATTTCACTCAGATGTAAGTCGTGGAAGATATGGAAGAAATTATTTCACTATTTCTGTTACATTGTGACTTTAAAACAACTTTCAGGCAACTTTTCTGGCTAGAAAAACAATGTACAGTTTAAATTGCAAAGCATAATGTACTACTCATATATATATATATATATTTTTTTTTTTTTTTTTTTTTGTAGTAGTAGTAGTAGTAGTAGTGCTATCACATGTAAAAGTTACCACAACAATTGTGAGTGTTGTTTAAGGATATTTCTATGTGGTTTCAAGGGCATTCTAGAGTCTATGATGTTGCCAAGTTGTTTCTGAGCTCTAAGCAAACACCCTTTACTATCTGCTTCCAATAACATCCTAATCAGGCCAATATCCATCATTTAAAAAAAAAAATATAGATAATGTCAATAAAAAGTAGATTTTCTGGCTTTCCCTTATCCTCTTTTACTAATAAGTCTTCATCAACTAACTAAACTGATTGCAATAAGCACATCAGACACTGAAGATGGGAAAAAAGTCTATTAAGAAATCAAATATGCATAGACGGAACCAGGCAGAGAGGAAGTGTTTAAGAAGAAAAACACAGGAGGGGAAGATATGTGACTCATCGCAAGTAGGAGAAGGAGGAGGGGGAGGTGCTGTGACCGAGTGCAATTTACGCAGGCCATTACACTTTAACGTGTTTTAGCGCTGCAGATGACAGAACTGTGTGCGTGGTCATAGTGGTGGGGGTTCTATTGCTCTCTGTAA
Organism: Cirrhinus mrigala; assembly: GCA_036247105.1. Classification (NCBI taxonomy): domain Eukaryota; kingdom Metazoa; phylum Chordata; class Actinopteri; order Cypriniformes; family Cyprinidae; genus Cirrhinus; species Cirrhinus mrigala. The sequence goes on along the minus strand of CM070011.1, from coordinate 33,224,391 downwards.
AACTAACACATCAGCAGAACACATCCTATAGAAAGCCTCTGCATTTCCTTCAGAGCGTAGTGACAGCACTACAGGAAGCTGAGATCTTCAGAAGTGCACACAATGAAGAGTGATTGATTAATGTGTCTCTTAGTAATGATCCACAAGTTTATATGACAGAAAGATCAGTTCGATCCAGCCCAGAGAGATGAAGACGTGTGTACGTGAGAATACAGAGATCAGCAGCATCATCTCAACCCAATGGCCATTGACTTAGTGTGTCAGAAACAGACTCGCTGAATGCTCGAATGACTCACATGCACGTCAGCTCAGAAATCCTCTCTAGAGAGAGGGAGAAGTACAGGAAGGCAAGGCAAAACAGATTGAATGCGTTGTGACGCAGCACGGTATCATAATTGGACTCTGAGTTCTGAAATAACATTACTTCAATTAAAGAACAAATATGAGCTAGCAACTGACCTGCTTAGAGGGGACCTATTATGCCCCTTTTTACAAGATGCAATGTAAGTCTCAGATGTCCCCAGCTCAAAATACCCCACAGATTATTTATTATACCATTCTGAAAATGCCCATTTTCAGTACAAGCAAAACCAAGCTGTTTTTGTACGTTTCTTTAAATGCATGAGCTGTCGAGTTGTGCCTTGTTTGTAAACGAAACCACAGTAAAATGAAGTGAACAAAGGACCTAGTTCCTACTGACACGGTCTGGAACTTTCATTCATTCTTTCCAATCGCTGGGATCAGAAGGAAGGCAATACAAAGACTGTTTTTCCACAACTTGGCACTGCAGAGCATCTTGTTGTCTTCAGAGCCATCTTTATTATTTGGTTTCTGCGTAGACCTGTGTTCGTCTCTTGTTATTTACGCTACATGAATTGGTGGGTGGGGCTAAACAGGCAGTGATGTAGAAGCAGGCATTCTGCGGATCTTCTTCTTCTTCAATATAAGCTGTTTTTAAACTTAAGAAAGTTTTGAGCGCTGAAACCTACAGGATGTTTTTAGAGCACAATGACCTCTTATATGTCAAAAGATCAAGGGAATTTTGATTTCTCAGTTCATGACCCCTTTAAGGAAAAAAGCATTTGCCTTGTTACAGGAGCAGAAAATCTCCTCTTTATTGAGCATACAACAGCAGGGCTTTAGCTCCTAGTACTGTCTCATCTCCCACTCAGCTTATTTTAACAACCTGCTTCTTCACTAATTGAACCACTGGAAAGCATATGAAGACTAATGACGCACTGAAAAGAAAATTCTATTTTAAATAAATTCTATTTTAAATAAACTATGTTCTTTTAAACTTTTTTTTTTCATCAAAGAATCCTGAAAACAATGTATCGCAGTTTCCACAAAGACATTAAGAATAAGAAGAAAAAATGTTTCTTGAGCACCTATAATGATTTCTAAAGGATCGTGTGATGTTGAAAACTGGACGATGGCTGCTTAAAAATCAGCTTTACAGCCCAGTTTTATTTTCCATTTAGAAAACAGTTATTTTACATTGCAATAATGTCACAATATTACATTTTTACTGTGTTTTTGATCAAATAAATGTTGCCTTCGTGAGCATAGGAGACAACTTTCAAAAACTATTTTTTTAATGGTAGTGACTGCTTGAAAACAGTTAGACTGATATCAGCTGAAAATAAGAAATTGCTGATACAGAGGCCACCTAGAGAGTGCGAGTCAGCTGCTCTCTGCATTTAAGTGCTGTAGGATGTTGTAATTGTGCATATTTAGCAGCATGAAGCAGATTTGCTTGAAAGATTGGTACAAATCTTTCCATTCACTTGTCTCGCTCGAATATATTGACCACTAATGGGCTAATAAAAATGTTGGCATATAATATACACTCTAAGTACATCTCCTGTATTTGAGCAGTGGTGCTGTGTAGTGCACATGCTCAGGACAGGGATACAGGTTCATATCTTAATCACATCCCATGATATTTCATTCCCCATGCTGTCCTGTAAGACAGAGTTGAAATATTCTTCAAAATATCTTTGTCTACCACAGAAGTCATACAGTCTGGAACAACAAGAGGGTGAGTAAATGATGACAGAAATTTAGTTTTTAGGTGAAAAATACCTATTATCAAGAAGCCATTCATAAACTAATGACTGTTATCATACAATGCCATACAATGAACATATTCACACATTTACTGTTGCTCTTTCTGGCTCCCTAACAGCGTATTTGGCAGGTTGATTTGGCAGACATTAGCACAGCACGTTATCCAGACGCTCCATTGTATTGGCTACGTGTGCACCATTGCATGAGCTCTCCGATGACAGCAGATCTAGCTTTACACCACTGCAATCACCTTCCACCATAATAGACTATTAATAGAGGAGAGCAGCAAGAGACATGCTTCTTCTCTTTCACAGTTAGCAGAGTGTCGCTTTCCCTTCAGACTCATCAGAGCGGGTGGAAATCCGGTGGCCCACTGTGTGAAGAGTCAGGAGGCCCACAGGGGCTGCCCAGTGGAGATACGGATTGATGGGCATTGCTTCAGTGCTCTTACAAGAACCTTTGCCCTTATTTCATTAGCCGCTTGACTACAGATCTGCTCCATGACGCTATCATGATGACCCTCGTGACCATCTGATAACCATTCATTCTAGATCACAGTTGGTGCACAATACAGTTCTGATAACACAAAGGCTCTCAAATACGCTTCCTGAATCTCTTCAGACTGCCTTGTTGCATTGAGGTTGTAGCTTGTAGTTTTAATTTTGAAAACTGAATGTTTTAGGATAATACCAAAGTCGCATTAATGCTGACTTCAAGTGCCTCTGGGAAACTCGTACCTCTGAATCGGGCTCTCGTTAAACATGCCTAAAAAAAACATCTAAATTCAAAATTATGAAAACTGTTCACTTCCGTCACTTATTTATATATGCTATACAGCATACATTATACTTATATGATATTATCTAAATTACAGATCAGTGTTATATTTCAGAGCTAATTGTGATATTTACGACTCCACTTGAAGGGCACATAAAGCAAGTCAGTTTACTTGGTGACCATCTTTGTAACACCCCTGGGCAGCTATTTTCTTTGCAACTATTGTGACCTTCAAGCTGAGTCAAAATTATCATAATTACAAGTTCTAAGCAAATGAATGACCAAGCAAAGATGTGTTTACAGTTGGAAAACTGAAGTTGTGACATTGGACAGGCTGTGTCGATTCAAAACATGGAGGAAACACTGATCTATAATACAAATAATATCATATATCTATAATCTATATATAGATATCAGTAAGTGGAAGGCAAGTTCTGTAGTGCATGGTGGTAATTTTGCTTTACATTTGGTTGTGATACCATGTATTAAAAAAGTGACTGAAATGAAATGTTCACAATACATATCTTTTGTTTACTTAAGACTAGTTCCATGTTATGTTTCTGAATATGACATTTCATTATAAAGAACGGCCGACTGGGAAGTATTAGCTTCCCAGGTACATTTAAAGGCAGTGTATGTTTAACAAAACTATTTGTTAAATGATTTGTAACACAAATACACATTATAGAATAAACACAGCTGACTGGCTCTTAAAACTGCAAGGGCTGCAAGGTAAGACTTGCATTTACAGTTGTGAAAACGACCATTACTATTTTTTCCATACATGTTTCCAGGAAGTCTATTTTCCTTCTCCTTCTACTGGGAGAAAGTCCAACATGCACTTATTGGAAGCAATGTAGATGGGCAATATTTTCAACATTCTCGGTATGAAACAAGAAAGTGTGCAAGAAAGCTCAATGACTGATGATCTCAAGGACACTGTTTTGCAATATTTCAGAAATTCCAGAATCACCAGCAGTAGGATACATTATGACAATTATAATCTTTATAGCTCAATGAACAGACATTTCCTGTATGCATATCGTCCTCCTTGTCGCATAATGAGCAATCATTTACGCATTACAATGGGCAATATTTCTGCCTGAATAAGTCATTAAATGCTTCTCTTATGGGACAGATCCTAGATGCGGTAATGAAGCAATTAAAAGACAGTAATAATTAGGTTTTGTGACAGTTACCTCATGTGATCCACCTGACACAAGCAGAGAAATGAATGAAACATGATTACCATAGCTGGCTCAAGGGCCTCTTGGACAACAGGTGTTACTGGCCAAGCTCACAGGTGACACATGTGAAGGAGGTTTAATTTTTAAAGAGATACTGTATCACTGCAAACATAAGCTTCACATCAGATATCACAGCCCCTGTCATTTGAGATGCTGTCACAAAAAAAAAGATTCAATGATCTAAATGTAGTGTGTGTGTATATATATATATATATATATATAAATTAATATGTAATCATCGGAAAACGAGCTTGTACACAATTTCTTTTTCGTATTATATTTTAAGAAGAGCTGGTTACCATGGTAAATGTTTGTAAGGATGTTTTGGACCGTTGTTTGCGTGTACGCTTGCTAACGCTAACGCTGGCTAACACATCTGTACGTCAGCTGGCCAGAGGCAGAATATGGACCAGAATAAATTACTGGTGACTAGGTTCACTATAAAAACAAGCCAGAAATATGATTAACCCCAAACTTGTAAGACACGCCCACATACACACGCAAAAGTAGGCTGTCAGATATTAAAGTGCAACGACTCTCATAAGCGTCACAGACCATTGCTCTATGAGAATATCAGTTGACGTTAGCAGGAGCGTTAGCTGGCGCGCTAATAAAAAGAGCGTACTGTTGTCATTTAATGAACGAGACAGGCGTTTATCCGTTCACAAAGACATTTAAGGAGCTGGTTTAAAAAAGTGGGGCGAGGGGTTTGAGAGGTGGACTAGCATCTGTCCACACTAGAGACGCGCTCATGAAGTGCAATGGGTGTCCGCATGTGTGTTTGACAGCTCTCATGACCTGCACTGACATGACAGATACAGCATACTAACATAGCCCAGTATAACCTAAATATGTGTATATATTGCATTCTTGGAATAAATGAATGACATCAACACAGGTGCATAAGAAACGCGTATTATTTACCTGTAATAGGACAGCAGTCCATTGCTGAGCACGAACCATCTGCGCTGGTAACCTTTGATGTAGTTAGTCCATTTAAAGAGCCAGCCTTTGTATGTGTCCGAGCCCGGGGTTGGTGTCCCGCTCGCTGGCGTGGACGCGGCACTCTTGCCCTGCTCGCTCATCCTCCTCCTGCCCCGGTCCACTGCCGCAGACTGATGATGTCGCCGCCGCCGCCGCTGCTGCTGTTTGCAAGATAAGCAAGGAACTGCGGTGAGAAAGGACACGATCCTGCCGGGGCCGCTGCAGGGAGCGGCCACTCTCCCCATAAAACTCACCGCCGATGCTCTGAGATGGACGGGCTACCGGAGGAGGAGGAGGGTCTGGGGCAGGGAGAGAGAGAAACAGCGCACTCCCCCCTCTTTCTCTCCCTGATGACAGAGAGACGGAGAGCAGCGAGTGGGGAAGCAGGAGCGACAACCACTGGCGCGACAGGAGAAATCACCCGCGCACTACATATTTTGTCATCCAGTCGGTCACATTTTACCCTACATTATTAACGTGAATTAACGTTACGAGCATAGGTAGTAAGTATTGAGTAAAACAAAACATGCGCTCAATAATAAAGAGTATTTAAAATGCTTACTATTATACACTTCTATATGTTATAGATAATTCTATAATTTAATTTTCGTATTAATGTTTATTAATGTGTATTAATTTAGATGTACATTTAATCCATATCACGTGCTGTTTGACTCTAATTCGCTCCATTGTAGTTAATAGTGAGTAACTTGCGTTTCAGGCCAAATTTTTCTAGCAAGTTCTTGTCAGGCAAGATAATTCAACAAAAAAATAAAGCATCGCCAAGAAATGTACGGACTGGATCATACTATACGTGGAGCGGAGTGTCTCCGACTCCGTTTAAAGCGTTCTCTAATAACTCACTTAAAATCCACTCCAGATTTTCTATTTGCAGCTCCCTGTATACTGGAGAGAAAACCGACTATACACGAAAATGCTGGAAAAATAGCGTTCCGTATTGATTAGATAAGACACTCAGTGTTCTATCTTTCAATACAGGGCGATCACTTTTAACTCGCAAGAAAAAAACACTGCGCGTTTATTTGAAGACGTTGCAAACTGCAAGCAAACTTCGTTCCCTGCTTCGCATTGGACCGCTCATGTTTTCTGGTATCAACAAGCGTGTCAGCATTTTTGGAACACTGCTTATCCAATCAGATTTGACGACTGGAACTTTAATATGTGTACTGCATTTTAGCATGTAATTTGTGTAATATTGGAGGACATAATCAAACGATTAAATTAAATATTATGATAATGAAAATAGGATTTTAATATCATGGATTAAATCCATTACAGACTAGAAGGCTATTTCCTGAATTGTACCCATATTTATTCTCGGTAAACGTGTAAATATTTATTGTTTATTATTATTTGGTAATTGTTATTTTGTAGTTCGCACCAGTCTTACATATTTATTTTTATACATAGTTTTTACTGGTTTAGTGTAGAAAGGTAGAAAGGCAGTGTTGTGGTAACTTTTTGTGATAAAATTGAATAGGACCTGGATTCTGCAATCATGTGATGTTTTGTTATCGTTCACCAATTGATGGCGCCACAGTGTTTCAAATGTGGCACAAGCAGTTGATTTGGGATTTTAGACACAAGTGATATATGAAATATTTAACAAAAGAGGATAATAGCTCAGACATCGTTTGAAATGGTTTATTCATTTTTCATCGATGAAACATTACAACTACTAAAAAGAAAACAAAACTTTGTTTCCATTTTACAAAAAAAGCAGGTAGCCCTTTAAAATCTAAAACAAATTGACAAAAAATCAGACAGTCCTACCAAGACAATCTATATTCAGTCTAAAGCCTTTAACATTACTAGCACAGGACATATTCCACAAGAACATGACATCTGCTACATTGTCTAGTCCTCAGTCCACAACCATAGCACTTAACACTGTGTGGCATGCAAATGTATGAACCCCTCTCTGCTGTTTTATAACACTAGCCTGACTGTTTCTCCATCACGTACATTTAAACTACATGCTAAGCTTGTTTCACACTAACATTATACAAAAAGACAAAAACAGTGCTCAAGTACTGTTACAAAGATCTGCTTGTACTCACTCATGTAGGTACATCAGTGCAATTTACCCCTGAATGGTTTTGGTTTTGCCAATTAAAGCATGCAGCTCCATTAAACAGAAAACAGTTTCTTCATAATAAAAACAAAATCTGAAGGATGACCCAAGTTGCTAACTTATTTATGTTTCCATCTGCTGACAGAAGTTCTTAGCTCTTTTGAGTCATGAAAAAATGTGTACAAGTGCATAGATGGTCATCAGAGTTGCATTTGTGAAAAAGGAGGTTGATTTTTTTCCTTCGCACACTCTGAGAATATTGTCTTATGACCTTTTTCTGTCATGGGAAAGCATTCGGGATGGGTGTGCAGCTTCTAGGACCATCAATTTTCTCAGTCTAACGTATTTCCACCTGTGTGCCAAAGCTCCACAGTTTATTACCTCAGAACAGAGTCGGCGACAGAATAGGTATAGCGGTGCGACAGCTCTAGCTGTGAATCAAGACTTACAGACAGCCAGCCAATCAATCGTGTTGACTATCAGCACATGTCCACAGAATGGCCAAACATCTACCTGTTCTCTACGCTAGCAGAGAAAAAAAAAAAACAACCCGAATCTCACTGCAGACACTAAAGCACTTTAACTTTAATGTATTCTGCATTCAGAAATACTCCAGAGAGGATGTGGATTGCGCTGTCATCCACTACCACACAGACTGCAGTCCACTGCAGTAAAGGATGTAAGCCTCCTCTGCATCCTGGTTCAGCAGAAATCTTCAGGTTTAGGGAAGCCCCAGAGGACCTGTTGGCTTTATCATCACTTCTCACAGTTTCTAGAGTGCCAGTGATTGTACATGCTTGCTGAAATCCGCACATCACCTCACTATCCTGCCAGAGGAAGACATTATTTTGTGCCTCATTTCTTCAGTGATCTATATCTAGGAGGTAGGACGTTTGCCATTTTACTAGTTTGGCAGGGCATATGGTGAGAAAATTGCAATGCAGTTATATATAGTATGCAGGCTGGGATATACCTATTTTGGCAAATGTGCAAAAGTTCGAAATGAAATAAGTCAGCATGATTTAATGAAGTCCAAGATAACAGCTAAGAATCTCCAGGCATCACTCGGCCTTGTTCACATATCCACCATAGGACAAAACGATGAACTGGAGAGGTGTATATGTAAGGATGGCTTATCAGTAAGAATGACGGTGCCTATTTTAAGGACAAATTTCCTACATTTTTTTAAAGGATTAGTTCACTTCCAGAATAAAAATTTCCTGGGTTTTTCTCCATATAGTGGACTTCAATGGGGATCAGCAGGTTGAAGTTCAAATTGCAGTTTTAATGCAGCTTCAAAGGGCTCTACACAATCCCAGCCTAGGAATAAGGGTCTTATGTTGTGAAAAGATCAGTCATTTTCGCAATGCGTCAAGTTGAGCTAGTGCAAGATGAGCATTTGTGGTTTAAAAAGTATATACAGCTCATTTTTATGTAATTTAGAAAATGACCAATCGTTTTGTTAGATAAGACCCTTATTCCTCGGTTGGGATTGTGTAGGGCCCTTTGAAGCTGCACTGAATGTCAAGTTTGGACTTTTAACCTGCTGATCCCCATTGAAGTCCACAATATGGAGAAAAATCCTGGAATGTTTTCCTCAAAAACCTTAATTTCTTTCTGACTGAAGAAAGAAAGACATGAACACCTTAGATGACATGGGGGTGAGTAAATTATCAGGAAATTTTAATTCAGGAGTGAACTAATCCTTTAAGGCTGTCACACAACAGACCAGAAGCACAGCACAATTTACCGGTAAATAGTTACTCTAATCACCAAACAGGCAGAAGTGCCGTTGTTGAGTTTAAAGTCTGGTGTTTGAAAAACAAAGCAAATGGAAAGTTAAAAGGCAATCTATATTAATAATTCTCTATGTGAAGCATACAGACTTCATTAAACCCACAGAAGACAAACATTATGCTAAAAATGCACATTACACAATGGACATTAATGTCAATTAAGGAAAATTAAAATGTAATTTAGCTGAAAACTATGTGGCAGTGGCAGTCTGTGGTGCAGAAGGTCGTAACTGATTGGTGCCACCAGTGCATGTACAGTACACTCATAGAAAACCATGTGTTCAAATTTTAAAGATATGGAGCAGCACTGCACTTCTTGTCCAGTGTGTGACCTTCTTCAGCCATTATGGACAATACCATTTTGCTATTAAAAAAGCTGTCCTAACCACATTGTAGGAATATTATTTACACTTTTGCAGGGTCTGTGTAAGGTGGCCCAATTAATTACTACAAATGGAATTGGAGAATGGTGAGGTCTGTGAGCTGCAGCATTTGGTTAAAGCGATAGTTCAACTGAAAATGAAAATTCTGTTATTAATTACTCACCCTCATGTCGTTTCAAACCCGTAAGACCTTTGTACATCTTCTAAACACAAATTAAGATATTTTTGATGAAATCCGCAAGCTTTCTGACCCTCCATAGACAGCAACGCAACTACCACGTTCAAGGCCAGAAGAAAAGAACATTGATACAATAATCCATTTGACATCAGTGGTTCAACCGTAATTTTATGAAGCTACGAGAATACTTTTTGTGCACAAAGAAAACAAAAATAATGACTTTACGTACCAATTTCTTCTCTTTCCTGTCAGTCTTTGACGCACATTCATGGCAGTACCACTGTGCACAAAAAGTATTCTAGTAGCTTCATAAATTAAGTTTGAACCACTGATGTCACATGGACTATTTTATCAATGTCCTTACTACGATTCTGGGCCTTGAACGTGGTAGTAACGTTGCTGTCTATGCATGGTCAGAAAGTTCTCGGATTTCATCAAAAATATCTTAATTTGTGTTCTGATGATGAATATAAGGTCTTACAGGTTTGGAACGACATAAGGGTGAGTAACTAATGACAGAATTTACATTTTTGGGTGAACTAGGTGAAGTGAAATGTTGTGGCAGGATCTGAAGCCTGCAGCTCCTTCCATATTAATGTCCTGAAGTAGTTTTGCAAAAGAGAAATTGGCCAGTGAGTAACATAACAGGGATTTTTTTTAAAGCCAGTGCTTCTGACAAAGCACAGATAAACTGTGCACATACTATAACGTAGGGAAAGATCAGCTCATATTTTAGGTCAAACTTGAGGAGCACTACAGATAATTCCATCGGGTTCACAAACTTTCACTCATCATTATTTCTAAGCAATAAATACATCCCTCATAAAAGCTATTTCCAAGCAACAAAACGGTCACACTGGAATACGCTTGCACCGACAGCATCTGAATTTAAATCTGAACAGGAAGGGGAAACAAATTATACTCTCTCTGAGTCAGATTCAATATTTTACTCTGACCCTGACAGACTTTGGTTAAGATGAAAAAAAAATCCTTATCTGCTTCCATTTTTTCTGTTCGCTAAAGTACAATGGAGAAAAGTGAAATCAGTAGTACCTAAGGTAATCCATCAGATGAATGCATCAGTTACAGAGGCCCCTAGGTGGTAATATTCCAGCCATTTTGATTAACAGTTTGTCCTCAAAGCTTCATCCTTGTGATACAGCAAAGTTGACTTCAATACTGACTTAGGACCAGCTCAAATCAGATAATTAAGACTCTGATAAGACAAACTGGTCATAAATAAGCATAAATTCAAAAAAGGCTACATATCGGTCACATGACATTACAGCGGTTCCTATGCAATGCCCCTTGGAGACGGATAGAGGTGTGGTTCGGACGCAGTCCTCGTGCCACGGCTATTCCCAGGAGTTCTTTGAAGAGCAAAAGGACGTGCCAGTTATACTTAGCAGAGCACTCAACATAACCGCACTTCCAGGTCTTCTTCACCAGTACAGACACGGCCCTGCGCTGGGTGAACCGATGCCGCTGAAGGTCCCGCTTACTGCCCACCACCAGGATGGGCACCTCACTACTGCTGCCCACTCTTATGGAAAGACAGAGAGAGGAAAGGCAGGTGAGAAGACTAATAAGAAAGAGGTTTAAGAAGGAATTAGCAAGTAAAACAAAGCGACCACACGAGAATCAATCAGATTCTTACATGACATTTATGTTGGACATAATGTTTGCACGCTTATATCTTCAGCAAACATGCGCAGACACACACAGAAACATGAAAAGCCCCTCAGCTCCTTGACACGCTGTAAAAAAAGGCACTGAGCTCATAATGTGCGAAGGGGAATGCATGATGTGTGTCCTTTCTCAGCGCTCGACTGTGCTTGAAGGTCACACAGACACACACACACACACACACACACACACACATAATGAAGAATGAAAGTGTTTCATGTTCAGGGGGCTTCAAAGGCGAGTGCGTGTGCTAAACTGAAAAAAAGTGTAATATATTTAATTGCCAATTTACTGTTGCACAAGGAGCTCAAATTAAAATGTGAGGTTTCACTTATTTGCTTGGAAAAACGTCAAGTGTAACACCGCCTGGTTGAATATACAGTATGTAGCTATTAAATAAATGTCCACCAATTAATATAATATTAAGTATCTTTACATAATAGCAAATTACAAAGTGCTCCATGCATACACAAATTACATATAATTATTTAAAACCTTTAATTTAACACACTGAATTTAATTGAGGACCCAAGGGCAATCCATATTATTCATTTCAATATAAAAAGAATACTACTCCTTTTAGTCTGATTCTACTCATTTTAAACCTGTCAAATATTGAGAATTTATGCTATTATATCTATGTGTGTTCAATATATACAGAGAGACAGAGAGAAAAAAAGAATGTCTGTGAGTAATATCAGAGGTGAATAATCTGTCAAAGAGACCGATGCCATTGTGTTTAAGAAGCCTACACCAATCCCTCATGCCTGTGTCTGGGTGCTTGTGTCATGTTTTACACTGATTTATCCCCCTTTAATACAGTTTATCTATGCTTTCTCAGTATGACTTCCCCCGTCTACCATCTCACTATCTCTTAAACCTTTCAAGTCCATGTTTAGTCAAAGACTTTTTTGAACATTTCGTCTACCACAGCTGCTTCTTCTAACACACCCTCTGCATAGGGGTGGGCGATACACCAATAGCCATGATTAACCGGTAGAAATATGTCACCCTGTAGAGATTTTGGACTATCATTTCTATCACCGTTACATGCTTATGTGACGTTGCTGTGCTACGTGCTCACAAAAACATAGTTTGCATGTGCTTTTAAGCATTGCAGTTTAAATACAAGTGATTTTAAGCTGATGAAATGCAATAAGCACCAAAAGAAAACTCATTACGCTATATGCGCACAAGAGTTATTTTTGCCACTTTATAGGCCTTGAACGGTAAAATACATGCACTTGAATGTGTCAAAATGTCGTCTTTGCAATCACCCTCGTGTACACAGTAATTTAGGTCTTAAGTGAAGGCAAACAGCTCAGAAAGAAAACACGTGGAACAGTATATTGGATCCGGGCAGCTCTTAAAGTGACAGCACTCTAATATACCTGCTGTCTGTCATTCATGATAATATGATGACTAAATATTGACTAAATCCTTTCGTAACTTTAATAAGAAGAAATATATTTAATTTATACAGTGAAGAATATGCCGTGTTTTTATACATTTGATTACTTTATATAATGTATGTAGTATTTTTTATTTATTTGATCAACTGTAGTTTTTTTGTCCTATTGCTTGTAATTAGTGTCCTATTTCTTTTTTTAATCACTGACTGCTTACTTGTCTTTAATGAGCTTGAGTTTTTTTTTTTTGTTTCTTTTTGGCTAGTATTGACACTGGTGACACAAATTATGAAATTTCTATGGTATCAAAAAATTTAATCATAAAGACCTTATTTAAAGCAAAAATAACTACATTGTGATATATGTGACCCTCGACCACAAAACCAGTCATAAGTAGCAGGGGTATATTTTTAGCAATATCCAAAAACACATTGTATGGGTCAAAATGATTGATTTTTCTTTTATGCCAAAAATCATTAGGATATTAAGTAAACATTATTTTCCATGAAGATATTTTGTACATTTTCTACCATAAATGTATCAAAACTTAATTTTTGATTACTAATATGCATTGCTAAGAAATTCATTTGGACAACTTTAACAGCTATTTTTTTCACCCTCAGATTCCAAATGTTCAAATAGTTGTATCTCGGCCAAATATTGTCCTATCTGAACAAAGCTTATTTATTCAGCTTTCAGATGATGTATAAATTTCAATTTCATAAAATTGACCGTTATGCCTGGTTTAGTGGTCCAGGGTTACATATATCGTTACTGTGACATAACATTACTCATATCGTGATAAAAGATTTTGGTCATATCGCCCATATTGAGACTGCATTCAATATTCCACCACATCAAACATCTACACGCAAACTCTACATATTTAACTGAATAGCGTCATCATTAAAACTACATTAAAATTTTATAGTCTAAATGATTATTTTTGCACAAAGACTGAGGTGTTTTCAAAGCAGTGAGAACGTGAACAGCATTTGTAAAACAGAAGCACGATACCATGGGCGGGGAAAAGGGCTAAAGGTGGAGACTGCCAATTCATTTTGTCATTCATTCAGTTCACATGAGACTTTTATGCAAATGCATGATGCTGCACGCAATCTATGGCGCACAAGACCTGCATATGTAAAAGGATTTTCTCGCTGGCATCTATTATATTCTTATCAGCTGTAGTGAATGGTGACAGTGTCTATGATCTGTAACTGTCACTCATCCATATTCTCAAATGTCACCTCATTATCTCAGCATCAGCTGGAGAAACAAGGGCCAACTGTTATTAAAAACATCAAAACCAATCAGTAGTTTGTCAGAGCAGCTGATACAGTCACATTAATCAGTGCTGATGTGTCTCATACTGCTACTAGGCTGGGAAAAATCGGTTTCAATGACCACAGTTGGTCCCATTCTAACGATTATAGAGAGAATGTCAAACATTATCTTTTTATTGGATCTATCATAGCATGATAATCATTGTCTATTATTCTTTGAGATGGCTCATTTCAGGTTCCGAATGAGCTTGGTCGTACCTGCTATCCACAATTTGCTGTCGGATCATCTTGACATACTCAAAGCTCTCCACGCAGCAGATGTCATAGACCAAAATGTAGGCATTTGCACTGCGGACCCCTCTACACCGCGCATCCAGCCACTCCTGATGGAAACAGAGAGACAGATAAAAACACTTGATCAAACTAATGACCACTGATTGATTGCTCGACAAAGGAGGTAATTACTTGTTTATCTGTGATGATAGGAAGCTAATATACAATTAATTTATGAAAACAACCTCCAATCAAATATAAAATGTTATTACAGCATTTCACAATGCTGCATTTTGGTTGTAGTTAGGCTATATGGCAGTACAAAAACATATTTAAATGATCCAAAAAAGACCACACTACAACTTTGAGAAAATTTATATAGCACTGAATTTTATACTGCTAGGCATGAAAATATCACAATAGCTTTCTGATGATTATTATTTATTTATTTATTTATTTTTTTGGTTTGTTTAGTTTAGGTTTTTATATAAATTTTAAATTTAAAATTTTATATACTTATCAATTTCGATCAATTCTTTAACTCAATCGAGTCTCATCCTACATTTTTTGTATTCTTGTTCAAGAAGACATTTCACTCAGATGTTATGGGAAGATGACTACAATTTCCATTTCATGCTGAATATCTGATAGGAGCCAAACAAGAAAAAGAAAAAAAGAAATAAAATACATAGGCTTACAATAAAAACAAAAGGTCGTAGAAACAATCATGAAGTAGAACCATAAAACTAAATATATCATTTAACTGCAGGAAAGGCATAATCAAAGTAAAGAAAATAGACCAATTTACTGTATGTGAAATATTTCTTTGTTCCTAATGTCAGTTCTCTACTCCATTCAAGGTATTGAGAGGACAATGTAAGACTACAGGCATCAAATAGTAATGATTTACCTACAGTAATTACACAACACTGCTGTATGATGGACATCTAAAAGAGGCAGCGAATAAATTTCTTCAACCGTGACCAACCGCTCTTCTCAGGAGGGCTGTTATGATATGAACTGAATATCAATTCCAGTATTCATTTACACCCTCAGATGTGGTTCATCATTTCATACCATGACAATGCTGTATTATTTGTTAAATTACATCAGTTGTATAAATGATTTGAGCCTCTCTATCTCAGAAAACATTTTGACATTATGCGTTGGAGTGATTTTTTTTTTATTAAATATTGTACAAAAACAAATATTCAATCAAGCTGTTTTGTTCTTCTCTCATTAAATCATATTATGATTATGTATATATCAGCCTTCAGCTACTAAAATATCACTGGATTTGTTTACCTAATTTATGGAAAATATGTGAAAGATATTCAGAGTTTGTATGAGGCATTAAGCAAGCAAACTAGATCAGAAATTACATTCTGGTTTTTTACTGTCTGTGAAATAATCAACACAAATTATTTAGCATTAGCCAGCCTTTTGATAGATTTTTTTCCCGTTTACTTTTGTAGTATCATATATTTCAGAAAATTCAGCACAGATACATAAGCTACATTCACACTGCCAGTTTTTGGGATTGACAACCGTATTTACTTAAAGGTGTGAGTCTCGAAATGTCCCGTTCACACAGCAGCGTCTCGAAACGTACAACGGGACTCAAGCCCATATTCCTTACCAGTAACCACAGCGACAGTGACCAAGGTCATATCAAAGATGGCGACCTCCATAAAACTGAAAGTCTTCTCCGTCACGGTAAGTTACTGAAACCACTCATGAAAACACACGGTAGACATTCGTTTGTGCACCAGAGCGGCTCTTTCTCGCACTGTTTGATGTGACAGACATCTAGTTGTCCAGTCCCGTTCCGTTTACACAGCGCGTGTTTTCCGAGAATGCAGTTCGAGTCCTGAAAATTTATGACTGAGCTCGGTTACAGAATGCGGTTGTCACGCCCATTAATAACTATACTGTATGCGAACGTAACCATATTCTGCTGCTATGTGAACGTGACCATACATACATAGATAAATTAAAAAAAAAAAAATTTACACATACATCCATACATACAGAAATTCGCAAGCTGTTAGCCTTTGGGACTATCCACTTTTTCAGAACGCGGAAGTCTCACCGGACTTGAGCGATTAAATTTCCAGTCTCTGGTGTTTCTAATCAAATTAACATATTTTCCGAGCCGATAATATAATGTTAAACCTGTGCACATTTTTATACTTAGTTACACTGAAAAAGCTTCAATTCATTTGACCTTTTTTACCCCGTTTTAACATGGATTTCTGTGGAGACCAAAACACAAAAGCACCCAAAGGGAAGGTTGAATCCTTAATGGCGCCAGTTACTCAGGAAAAAGGTGGATATTGTTTTCACAACACGTCCTCAATCGGCCATATTGGCGAAACTGAACTTAAACAATGCCACTGAACCGAATGAAACTCGCATATTTTGTTGATTATTGCTGCTGAAAATGGTCAATTATTGTCATGTTTTGGGCTGTACTAATCGGTAGGACTGGGAAAAACATTTGTATTTCCATTTGCATTTCCAGAGCAAGAATCTTGACAACATTTGTGTTTGATATTATAATTTCTGGTAATGTAGGTGAAATATTAGGCTAATATCTTATTGCTCTTACATATCTTTACCACCAAAGCAGCTTCCACGTGTTTTTTTTTTTTTTGTTTGTTTGTTTGTTTGTTTGTTTTTTAGACAGGATAAATTAGCAGAACAATGTATTCAGTAGTACATTAACCGTGCAATCCATGCTGTTGTTTACATCCGAGTATCGCCATATGGCCGCGCATCCAGTTAACTGAACAAATCGTGAGGTAAGCGCAAACCCTGTATATGGAAATCACACGTTATTAAAGTTACTATGAAATCTAAATGGATAAATGATTTATCAGTGTACACCATGTTACTCAGATGAGATCGTGGCAGACAACAAAAATCCAATAATCCAATCCAATTTCTGATTTACTGAATCATGTCTCACCCTACATTTTTTCTTGCTCGAGAAGACGTTTCACTTAGATAATATGGGTAAGATGATCACAATTTCAATTTCATGCTGAATTTAACTACAGTTTTCAATGTCAAACACTGTGAAATTAACCCAAGCTTTAAAAATGACCAGACTTAATGCTGCAAGTCCAAAGACTAGCCACAAGACAAGACTAACCACAGCACATCACTAATAACTAAATTCAAAAGAATCACTGAAAGAACCTGATAGAGCTTGCAAATTGTGAAATTCCAGTAGATCTGTTTAATTGCATATTGATTGTGATCTGCATTTGTATATGTATGTGTGTGCGCGTTGAGGACAGAAGAAAGATCGAGAGAGGGAAGGAAGTCAAATTGAAGCCATTCGTCACAAGCTGATCTTGCTTGTAAAGAAAATCGATGTCAACTGTAGCAAAGACAGAGGTTGCACATTCATCTTGACAGGGGAATAATTACCTTCGTCCTCTAGCAATGTTAGAAAAGCAGCCCATGCTAATATTTTACACTCAGAGATGACCACTCTGATTCAGCACTGAGATTCATTCGTGCACGCTCGAACATTAGTGTAATAATAAAAGCAATCAGGTGTGCAGATAAATGCACTGACATATTATAGATCATTATAGTATAACAGACAAGGGAGGAGAGACATTTAAAGGGATAGTTCACTCAAAAATGAAATGTGTATGGCTGCCTTTCTTTGGAATACAAAAGCAGGTGTCTGGAATGGTGGATCCAAAATAGCATGAGGATCTCTCTGACTTGTATTATATAGACAGAAAAGCACTAAGGCACATTTTTGGGTGAATAATTGCTTTCTGCATTCTCACCACACTCTCCAGCTTCTGACTGATCATCTATAAAAAAAACATACAATAGAAAGGGAGAGAGTCTGTGTGTTGGGTTCAAACCAGTTTTTAGATGCTGAATAAGAAGTCTCTGTCCTTTTTCTCCATCTTTCTTTTTTCCTTTTTCAATTTCCTGCATATCAAAAGCAGATGCTTTACCCTCCATCTCCACTGGGAAATCTGATGGTTCTCAGACTATATTAAGCACAAACTCAACATTCTATGGGATTTTATGGAGTTCTAGCTCAGTGATCATTGGTAGATTGAAGCAATTATCTGCAGAGGTTTTGAGCTTTAACTACGGAGCAAGAGTGCAAGACAAATTCCTGTCAATTAAGCATGAACCTCAAAGCTTTCGGTCTTTTCTGCTGAGCACTGTCCTTACATAAACGCTCCCTCAGTGTGCCTGTTAGATGTTTCAGATGCGCTGCCATCCCCATGAAAGCTAAAAATAGCAGCTTCCCTCTCTCTTTCTCCTTGTCAAATCTCAGTTCTTTTCTTCCCTGTGAGTGTGAGTTAGAGAGAGGACACATTCAGATTCACTTTCATCATAATTCAACATTCTCCTCTGGGCAAGGAAGGGATCCACTTTAAACAAAAATCTTTGGAACTCTGGAAGATGTCCACCAGAAATTGCTGAATGGGTGACTGTGCTACTGAAAGCTGCCAAGTGAATTCACAAAATTACTGTTAGGCTAAAAAAGGAGCAAAAGAGGAGTCTATTTAGGACCACATGGAGCTCCATCAATTTGATAATTCATTGATAATTATTTCTCTAAATGTCTTTCTTTCTATGCTTAGTGCTTTCTAAAATGTTGAAGGATATTCAATAACAATATATGTGGAGAACAATCTATAAATACTTGATTTTTTCTGAATATTGTTAATCTTCATCGCTGAAAATTTAAAGGAATAATAGCTGTAGGTGTCCCACTGTTCTACTAATGTTTGACAAAACAGGCATTTCAACAAAAACCTGTATTTTGTGGAAAACACAGTGATCAAAATCAGAGAACAGTAACCACTGTACCACAAAAGAAGATTATAACTAAAATTTTGGAGGGGTAGAGTTTAGAAGGAAGTAGGAAGTGTAGAGGCCCTTGCTTTGAATAGTTTGATCATTAGTTTCTCAGACTGCCCTGGTGTGATCTTGGTCAGCTCTTCCACTCTCTTCCATAGTTTGGTAACTGTTGTAGATTTCTTATCCATAACTTTGTAACCAAGGATTTTCCAGAGATTTTCAATCGGTTTAGATAAGGACTCTGGCCCAGCCATTTCAATATTTTAATGTTTTCAGCTTCTAGGAACTGCTTTACCTGTTTTGCAGTGTGACAGGAGCATTGTCTTGAAAATTGCAGGCTGATTGGGAGACGCTTGCAGGGAAGGAACTGCATATTGCTGAAGGAGGTTCTGATAAACATTTTTTGTTTTTTTTGATTGTTAATTGTCAGACTGTATGAACATGATGATCATGTCTCACTGTAGGATCTCAGTTGTCATTAATGTCAGACTGTACGAAAGTCAAGACGCGTTAAAAACTCCAAAAGAAAAGAAATTTTGTCCGGAGTTTTACATTATCAACTTATACATGTTCAGAATGCATGTGGTGTAAACACTGGTGTATTTAAGAAGAATGTAAGCAGCACTACACAAAACAGCGTCACAACCGGTGTTTTTCTTAGCAAAGGCAAGATATCACATGAATTCCATGAGTGGAGGACAGGAGTGCCAGAGTTTATGGCAGTTAGAAAAAATCTAGCATTAATTCTGTTAATGGCTTGTCTTGAAAAACAGACAGTAGCCGGGTTTCCATCTAAAGTTGCGAATTTAACTTATGCCCAAAAATTGGAATATTACATAAAACATTTGCAACTAAGCACCGTTTCCATCCATACAAGTCAAAGAAAACAAAATCCTCACTTCCTGATAAACTGACACTATGCCTGCGTCCCAATGTGCATACCATACCATTCTGACACTGCCAGAATTTTGTCTGAGGTAAAATTTGATCACAATAACCATTAATCGGCTGTCGGTGAATATGTCAAATCAAACCATGTCAAACCAAAAATCACACAGTGTAAGCTGGGCTTTAAACATGCGGAAATGGGTTCTTACCCTGTTCATTGCTTAACTGGAAAGCAATTCCAGCTGCAGTGTTGAACCGATTCCCCACTGAGAGTCTGCATTATCCTGTCTTCTCAAGCATTTGTCTTACATGGATGACCAGTTTTTTTGGGGGGATTTGAATGAATAAGTGTCATCGGAAACTTGCAATATTCGAGAAATCACAGATTTGAAATGACCCGTTTCTTTTGCAGTGGCTAAAAGCATCATCCCTTTGGCCGTCATGTGGACAACCTCCTGTCGCAGGGTTTCAGTCACCTTAGAGCAGCCCGTATATATAAAATAATTGTTTAAAAAAAGTTGGCGCCGATAGCCTTGTGGGCAGCACGTTGTCATACAGTGCTGTTACGCTATGGGTGTCTTGAATTCAAATCCCGGCTTGAGAACCTTTCCCAATCCCGCACCCTCTCTCTCTCTCCCACTTTGCTTCCTGTTAGCTATGATCTGTCATATTATATAAAAGGCCAAAAAAACTGAACTAAGAAGTACACCAAAATGCACTGATTTTTTTCACGTAATACAGTTGGATCTTTCTCTCTAAGCCACCTGTTTATTCATGACTGAAGCCAAAACAAAATCATACTTTTGACACAACATTCTTTCATCTACAAAACAGTCAGGTGCCAGTGGTGCCAAATGTAGACGTGGAAATAATCCAAAAAAGCACTAAGTCAAATAACTGCACGTCCCAGTTAAATCATTGCACACGAGGCAACTAAATTGCTTGTTCATCATGCATCATCTTTAATCCTGGCTCAGTCCATGATAATTGATGGTATAATTACTAAATTATATTTCTTAATTTTATGCAGAGGTGTACAGCTAGATTTATTGTATTGGTTTCTTTTTACTACTCGCTGACATTTTGATGTACGACAATGCATCCTAAATAAGAGATTACACTTTTCACGCATGAAAAAAATAATGAGAACATCTGTCCTTGAGACAGCCCAGTTCTGTATTGCATTTGTTTTTTACAGGCAGATGAATTTAATATCATCTCAAAAGCTTGAGAAGGGTCACTTCCAGGAATATTTAATTCCAATTTTTTTTGTGTGTGTGTGTTACACTTTTTAAAAGAGGGCTTAAAAAGCTGTTAAAGAGTGAGTGAGTGAGTGAGTGAGTGTATGTAGAAAATCTGTGTGAATCTTAACTGGTTAGGGTTAGATCATAATCACTTTTGTAGTTTAAACACTGACAAGAGTGATAGATTGATCTGATTATTTTGTAAGTAACAAAACAATCCTTCACAAAACAAATCACCTTTATTAAGGGGACTGAAATAGATGGAGTAGTTGACAGAGAAAGCGAGAGCATTAGAATACGAGGAAAAATGTACGAGTCAATGTCGTTGAGGACTGTTTCCAAAATGAGAGTTGGCAGTGTGACATTGGCAAAGGCAATGAGTGACAAACTAGAGCTGAATGAAAAGAGACCCTACAGCCACTGAGAATCAGTCATGTCAGGGCAAAAAGCAGGAAAAACAAAACCGAAAGTTAATATTCCTTAATTTCACTGGCTATAAGAACAATCAAAAGCGCATTTTCTCCTCAGCTAGTGGTGAGAAACATAGTTCAGGAAGAAGTGCATGGCTCTGGGCAAAGTGAATTCTATCACATTCTGAGGACCATTACATGATCAAGCAACTGTTGTAGACGCGGGGGAACGTGTCACTGAGCCCTCTGTTGTCATAATTGAGAGAGAACAAGAGTGAGAAAGAGGGGCTGGCAGTAAAAGACAATCCTGAATCATGCTGGCTTTTGATCTGCTCCATCTGCCGTGGCATCATGTGAACAAACTGCGACATTCAGTCACCAAAGTTGCCAAGCAGTCAAAGATTATTATTCACAGTTGTCTATACAATAAATATCAGCAGGAGCTGAACGATACTATTGCATGTTGCATTGCAGTATACAGAGA
Source organism: Cirrhinus mrigala (assembly GCA_036247105.1). Classification (NCBI taxonomy): domain Eukaryota; kingdom Metazoa; phylum Chordata; class Actinopteri; order Cypriniformes; family Cyprinidae; genus Cirrhinus; species Cirrhinus mrigala. The sequence continues at coordinate 33,202,330 of CM070011.1, read as the reverse complement.
TATAGAGTACAGGCCATATATCTTTGAACCATGATGCATTACAGGGAGATGTTAGCAGTTTTTAGTCTTTTAGGCTGCAATATGAAAGTATAAGTAAGCAATGTAGATTTTCAAATATTGTCTAGGTTCGTAGTTTTTTATGTTGACAAAAAAAAAACACCTTCAAAATGTCATGTTTTAATTTAATGTCACTGGCATTTTTTTGTAATTAATTGTGTATTATTTTTTTAACATTTAATTACATTAAAATATAAGTGTATATTACATAATATAATATAATATATAAGCAATATCGCACGAGTAGACGTGAGTTATGGCTGTATATTGGCACTGCTGTGATTCGGCCGTAGGTCCGATATACAGCCATATCTCACGTCTACTTGTGTGATATTGCATTTATACAACAGTGTAACGGCATGAGTGTGTAATTAAATAAAATAACAATGGAGTGTCTTTAAAGCCCTGTTTTGTGCAGAACTACTTCCTTCCACCACGGAATTAAATCTAAAGTTGACAGTTTAACAGCTGAGCCCAACCCTCCTTTACTAATTCCAAAACGTCACTTTAGAACTAGTAACGAATGAACATTGAGTTGCTTCATTGAAAACATATTGTATTACTGCATTAAAAGCTCACTGTATTATGTAGAGCATTATGAGAGAGAGACGGACTGAGCGATCGTGATTACCTGCATCTGATACAGCATTTACTCTTCAGATCAATATTCACGAGTATTTTGAATGTCCGCTGAGGAAAGCATCATATTTGTCGTAGCGGTAATAACATTTGATGATTTCTGAAGACAGCGCTTGCATTTGTTAGCTGCGTTAAGCCGATGTTGAAACTAAAAATAACTTCCGCTTATGACTGCGGTCATTTTTTTCAACGTAAAAGTCTTTTCTGCTGACTAGTAAAAACAGTCTCTTGTCGCCATCTAATGGCGGAACAATGTAACTAAAATCACCATCACGAACACACCCTTTCTTAATACTAAACACTATTATTAAATACTACAATTATTTATATAAAATACAGCATTAAATACCAATAATATTTATATAAAATATTATTTAATAATACTATTTAATAAACAACAACAGCCATCATAAAAGTTGCTCGGCAATTCAGTCAAAATTACACAGGCAGCACTCTCATATACAGCATTGAATTTACATAAACATAATGAGATTTTGCCAAAACGATCTGCTCTGGAACAAATTATAGATTACTGAGACTGCCTCTTTAGATTTGCCCAAAACGAAATATATCCCACCATAGAGACATCAGAGCCAGCGTTACATTTTCGGGGAACTGGCCGAGCTGAGGCGCTGTCGGCCGCTGACAGAAACGTCGACGCAAATTTTCAAAGACGTTACCTTTATTAACAAACTGTATATTTTAACTATAAACAAGTACATTCTCGCCTGAAAACCTTTCAAAACTACATTCCATGACACAGAAACAGTAATATAAAAGGATGCTGGATTTGGGTGTCCGCCATGACACTCGCTGTAGGAAGTAACGTTACCGCAAGCGGAGTGATTCGATTTCAAACTGTGCAACGGCTGTTGGAGTTCTGATCTCGCTCTAATATCGCACTTCTATCAGCCAATCAGATTCGAGAACCAGAAATAACTATATAATATAATATAATATAATATAATATAATACAATACAGGCATGCTTTTTGTCTGCAAGCAGGGACTGCTGAAGCTGACCAGCCAAAACTGGCTCTAGATCAAAGGACACTCAAATGTAACTGAATTGAGCTTAATGCTGCACTACATGGCCTGATAAGTAAATACTTGCTTTTTATATCTATACATTTTCTGATGGTTAAAGAAATCGAAACTTTCTTAGTCTAAAAGCTTTTATTTGTATCTGGGTTTAAGCTAATTCAGTTGCTTTTTATATCTATTAATTCTCGAGTGGTTAGAAAAATGTTCACATTCATCTCTACAACCATGTTTGCTTTCAGTGAATTTGACCTTTTGGGTTTATTTATTTTTTCAACACAAATGTCTGCATATATTACTGGCACCTGTCAAAAGAAACCAGAAGCATTTTAATAAAGATGTATCCACACACACCTATGTGCTCCAGCCTGCCACGCTCTAAAGGGAGCTAAATGGCATTTAGCTGCGGCGTGCTCCAGCTCAATTAGATTGCAGTGTCTTAATGTGCTCTGAGCACTGAAAGCAATGCCCCCTCCGTACCTCAGCACAGCATGTTCATGGTTTTTACATTCCATTTTGCTGACATAACATCAGAACCACTAACACCTCTCTGATTCCCTGTGGGGACGTCTTGACACAGCAGTCACGAGCAATCCTTTTTCATTTCTCCATTCAACACACCCATCTCCATTCTGTAATAACATTTCTTTCTCATTGTGTTTTCACTGATGTCAACACTCTACTTCTTATTTGGTAATAAAGAACCTGGCAACAATCAACAGAATCACTTGTTGCCGAGGCGACCTTGGTGGTCTCTCTCTGGAGTGGGTCTTCAAGCTGTGTGAAGTGGTCACGATGCGGGGAATTTACTCTGAAATACTGCCAGGGAAAATAAGGTGAGAAAATGGCTCACCATCCAACATTTTTCACAGAGCAAATAGGATTTTACATTCTGAACACCTCTCCATCTTTCAGATTATGACAAACCTAAAGGGAATCTGGGAGAGTTTTGTTGAATTTGTGTCGGCCTTAAATCTTATAAAGGTCAAAAGTGAATTATATCTCATTCTTTCAAAGCCAGTGTTCTGGGTTTTTAGCCGTTTGCCCTAAAGAGACTACAGATCCCTGCTTGGCCATGCCTTGCATGTAAATGCTCTGAGTGTTAGGAGGTGAGCAGAAATTATTTGTCTGGATTTGTAAGGATTTGTAAGGATCTAGCATTGTGTTACTCTGGCATAGTAGCACTACTTGGATTAATTGCAAATGCTTGCTTATGCTAGTCTGATTTGTAAATGGCTTTATGGATAAATCAAAATGTGTGCAAAATGAATACATTTAAAGGGATAGTTCACCCAAAAATGAAAATCTTTCATTAAATACTCACCTTCATGTCGTTCTAAACCTGTAAGACCTGTGTATCTTCGAAACACAAATTAAGATATTTTTGATGAAACAATGCAACTACCATGTTCAAGGCCCAGGAAGGTAAGGACATTGTTAAAATAGACATCAACCATGGTTCAACCGTAATTTTACGAAGCTACAAGAATACTTTTTGTGTGCAAAGAAAACAAAAATAATGACTTTATGCAATCTAAACAAGTTCACACTCTCGTGAACGTTCATTGAAAACTGATATTCAGAGTCGTTATTTTTGTTTTCTTTGCACACAAAAGGTATTCTGGTAGCTTTAGAAAATTACGGTTGAACCACTGATGTCACATGGACTATTTTAGTTATGTCCTTACTACCTTTCTGGGCCTTGAAAGTGGTAGTTGCATTATTGTTTACGCAGGGTCAGAAAGGTCTCGGATTTCATTAAAAATATCTTGTTTTCCGAAGATGAACGTAGGTCGACTTTGGAGCAACATGAATTCATAATCCAATGTAAATTTTGAGAGTGCAAATTCATTACATTTACCTTGTTATTAAGACCTACCTTCCTGCAGAGTTTATTTTCTGCTCCGGTGAAACACACATGAAACAGCTACTACACATTTCTGTGTTCTCAATATTGCAGACAGTTAATTACATCCAGGATTAGAACTAAACCTGTGTCAGAGGTAGATTTCTGTGCAATACACTGCAAGTATTTCATGCAGCGGTTGACTGACAGAATATGGTGGTTTCAACAGAAAACTCATGTGATGGAACACCTGGGGATGTTGTAGTAAAATTGCTAACATATGATGTGCCTGGTCATGCCACTTTCTTAACAAAACAGATGTTCGGGGGTCTTGGATTATTCCAAAACATTGGAAATTTGAGGATCTTCCCATAAGAATAATTGGAGGGATGCTTTAAATGCCAAGACTGTTAGACAAAATAAGAAGAAGAGTAATAGTGTGTGTGTGACAGAGAGAGAGAGAGAGATGAGGGGGAGATACAGAAAAGCGAGTGAGAGGTGGGGGAGAGAGAGAATATTTGCCAGAGGGAGGATACGGAAAATAAGCTTACAGATGCTCAGTTCAAGCCATGTCGCCATAGCAACTACTCCAAATGAGATCTTTTTTTTTTTTTTTTTCTAGAGGAAAGCCCCTCTCTCCTAAAGCAATCCACTATGATTCCTCAGGAATCTCTGTCTATTAATGGATCTGTTCAAGATTCAGTTCAGCTGTAATGATGAAAGTTCACAAGAACAAAAGGACACTATATTTTTAGAAAGACTGCAAAAGTGTGAATTTAAATAATGACATCCCAGAGACAGTTTGGTTGTGCAAGGTCAAATCTATGGATTTAAGGATTAACGTGTTCTCCTGAACCTTTACAGTAATCACTAACGTTACAGAGTATCTTGTTTTTGACAGGATATTTTTCAATGAAATAATGTTAATATTATTAATAAATTCAATAATGAAAAATGTTCATTGAAACTTAAAACGTACATTTCCCACATTTATACTGATTTGGAGACCAAAAGAAACAAACGTTTGACGTGTGAGCATTAGTGACAGCAGACACGCGGTAATCGTTTATCTTTTACAGAAGAATTGTGTGCGCGCATGTGTCACGTGACATAAATTGGTCGTTTTAAAAAATCATAGAATTTCTAAAGTAAAAACATTAAAATTGCTTCTCTAAAACGTTTTTAGTAAGTCAGCTTAGCATATATGTGACCCTGGACCACAAAATCAGTCTTAAGTAGCATGGGTATATTTGTAGCAATAGCCAAAAATACATTGGGTCAAAATTATCGATTTTTCTTTTATGCCAAAAATCATTAGGATATTAAGTGAAGATCAAGTACCATAAAGATATTCGTGACCCTGGACCACAAAACCAGTCTTAAGTAGCATGGGTATGTTTGTAGCAATAGCAAAAATACATTGCATGGGTCAAAATTTTCGATTAGGATATTAAGTAAAGATCATGTTCCATGAAGATATTTTGTAAATGTCCTACCGTAAATGTATCAAAACTAATATGCATGGCTAAGTAATATGCCATGCATAGTAATATGCATGGCTAAGAACATCATTTGGACAACTTTAAAGGCGATTTTCTCAATATTTAGACTTTTTTGCACCCTCAGATTCCAGATTTTCAAATATCTCGACCAAATATTGTCCTATTCTAACAAACCATGATGCATAAATCTCAATTTTAAAAAACAAATTGACCCTTATGACTGGTTTTGTGGTCCAGGGTCACATTTAGTAAATTTCCTACCGTAAATCTATCAAAACTTATTTTTTTGTTTAGCAATATGCACTGCTAAGAACTTCATTTGGAGGACTTTAAAGGCGATTTTCTCAGTAGTTCGATTTTTTTGCTCCCTCAGTTTTCAGATTTTCAAATAGTTGTGTCTCGACCAAATATTGTCCTATCCTAACAAACCATACATCAATGCAAAGCTTATATATTCAGCTTTACATAAATGTTGCATAAAACTTTAATTGACCCTCATGGTTTTGTGGTCCAGGGTCACAAATGGTGAATACATTTAATGATACAATATATGTCACTGTAAAATTTAGTGAAAACTGTAAAAAATAATTTGTTTTGGGTATGAAAATGTTTTAAATTAACATATACCTTAGAGTTAAAATCTATATTATATTCAACCAATACATGTTTGTACATACTTTGACAGTGAAATATTTCACTTATTTCTTATATCTGTTAAATACATTATGGTGTTAATCCTATATTTTAAGTGTTTTTGATTAACGTTTATTGCATTGTTTTTGTCATGTGTTGTACATTGATGCAATATTACACAAACTACATGAGCGCTTTGTACAGTTACTGTAGCCTACCTGACTCGGGCTTGAAGGAAAGGAGGAAATTGGCGGGACATCCAAAATCTTCAGGTCGTACATAACACCGTTAAGAATGACCGAGGGTCTGTAGACGTATCGCGTTTGGGTGGGGGTGTAAGTCTCGGAGAAGTCATTGTAAATAAACTGACGGATGATAGAAGTTTTCCCGACTCCAGGCGCTCCGATGACGGCGATGCTCAGCGTTTCGACCATCCCGTGCAGATCAGGACTGCTGACGACCACTAGCGATCAAGACACTTGGAAAACTGCTCAACAAATCAAAACAATAATATGAATTGTCAGCGTGCGCCTTCTTGTGCTTAAATTACCTCTGCCGACGAGAACGCACTTCGTGGATGTTCAAATAAATCAAGAGTTTGTTCACAGATCTACTGTCTTCTGATACATTTCGTTATCTCTTTTCGTTAAGTATACTGTTAGTATCATCCGTTAATGAATGGATCAACAAACCAACTTCATTCACTGCGGCAGTTGCGCTGTCTTTTCTGCATTCCATTGGGGAACAGTCCTCAACGCTCCACAGTCAGCCCACAGTATTCCTACACAAACCCGTCATTTTCCAACAGCATCCATCTGGCAGCTCTCTGGATAATGAGTGCTTTTCGATCTCGAGGTTACCATTGACCCTTTCTCCTCGTAACCTCTCATACCTTCCCACATCATCTCAGCAGTGCGTGCTGCGCGCTCGCTTCACCGTGCACCTCACCGTAAGCCAAATGCAGTCTGCGCAAAGGTCCATCGTTAAGCTCCGTGAGACTGTAGGTGGACTGTATCCGCACAGACCTCTCGTTGAAGCTACACGTGAAGCAGTCACAGTCCTGTGTGGTACCAAGCGCTGCTCCTCCGCGCGCACTCATGTGGTTCAGCTTGACGCGCGCGCATTCATGACTGTTTGATTAGGCTTGCGCTAATGTTTACTGGCTATGAACATCTCTAAAAGGTCACTCGTATATCATATATAGAAATCATTTGTATTATTGCAGGAATAATAGATGAAATGGAAGGTAGCTTTCGACTAACTCAAACAGGAATGATAAGTGTTGTTTGTTAAGTAACGTAAACAAGCGAAAGATATGATATTTAGCACAACCAAACAATTATTATTTTCTATCAAAACTGTAGTGTAAAATTTAAGTAAAACATATGGAGTAACTAAAGTTTAAATAAGAAAAAAATAAGTTATCATAATCAAGTGAATTCGTATATTTCTTATCCCAAAAAAAAAAAAAAAAAAAAAAAAGCCGGCCTGGAATTGCTGGTTTGAGGAGCGCTGGGCTGAAGAGAATTCCAATTCCGTTCAAAGCGTTCTGTCCTGTAATCACTACGCGTTACTTCCACTCCGGGTTTTCCCAATAGCCGCACTCCGCTCACTAGCCAGAGAGTCCCGGCTCCAAACCATCCTTAAGTGTTTCAAAATCTCGGCAAAAAAAAAAAAGTATAAATCTAGACACAAAAGTAGGTACATACCCTGATAGCACACGTACATCATGGAGACATCTATTTGACGTCTGCAAGATGTCTGTTAAAGCTCTCTTGATCTTGAAAGCATCTGCTCTGTACAAACCTCTGACAGACATCCTTCAGAGGTCAGTTTTACATACATTATAAATCAAAAACATCTTAAAGACATCTAATAGACGTCTATTTGATATATGATAGGAAACATCCTATAGACGTATTGATGAGCAAACGCTAAAAAATACGTCTTGCAGATGTATATGTAGAGGTCAAATAGACATCTTCATGATGTATTGTGCTATCAGGGGTATTTTTACATACATTATAAATCAAAAACATCTTAAAGACATCTAATAGACGTCTATTTGATATATGATAGGAAACATCCTATAGACGTATTGATGAGCAAACGCTAAAAAATACGTCTTGCAGATGTATATGTAGAGGTCAAATAGACATCTTCATGATGTATTGTGCTATCAGGGGTATTTTTTCCTCATCTGAGTCTTTGCTCATCTGCAATACAGGACATCTATAAGCTGTTTCCTATCAGATTTCAAATATATGTTTGAAATATATTAGATCTTAGATGTCTTTAAGATGCTTATGATTTAGAATGTATGTAAAACTGACATCTTACAGAAATCTATCAGATGTTTGTATACAGCAGATGCTTTCCAGATCAAGTGATTATTAACAGAGATTTTGCAGATGTACGTTTGCTATCTGGGTAACGTTGTGTAAATAAAGGGACAGTTCAACCAAAAATAAAAATTCTGTCATTAATTACTCACTCTCATGTTGTTCCAAACCCGTAAGACCTTCATTCATTGTCAGAACACAAATTAAGAGTTTTTTTTTTAAAAATAAAATCCAAGAGCTTTCTGACCCTGCATACACAGCAACACAACTGACACGTTCAAGGCCCAGAAAGGTAGTAAGGATATTGTTAAAATAGTCCATGTGACATCAGTGGTTCAACCCTAATTTTACGAAGCTATGAAAATGCTTTTACTGCGCAAAGAAAACAAAAATAACGACTTTAATAATAATAAATAAGCAACATTAATTAGAGTACCAGCATATGCATGCTTTCCTCTGCTCGTAAACAAGGCGTAGCACATGTGTGTTCTCCATCAGCAGCGTTGCCAGATGTTTAAGTATCATACCAGAAGCTCAAAATTATCATATTTGAAAGAAAATTAAGAGTCAAATGTACAGAATACAGCCATTTATCTAAACCAATAACTTTTTGACACGACCTGCAAATTACCACAATAGATAAATAACTAGGCGTACCTTAGTGGGAAGGTCTAAACTCCACCTCTGAGTCGCTGTCAACGGAAGCCTGGGTGTTGCCAGATGTTGAGGGGGTCCTTCTGTGGTACTGCAACATAGTGCTTGTTGGCTTAAAAGCAGACATAGGATCCACAGCTATAGATCATTGAGTATAAAAGCCCTGCGATTGCAATGACCATCATTTGAAGTGTCACAAAATTCTGAAATTATCATACATTATGGGATTTTTTTCATTATTGATCATACATAGGTCAAAATTATTGTACAAATACGATAATTATTGTATGTCTGGCAGCACTGTGCATCAGCAGCATCACATGCATGCATCGTGGTACTATCATTAATGGTGCCTAGGGTGATGCAGGAGTTATTTTTGTTTTTTTTGCGCACAAAAACTGTTCTTGTAGCTTCATAAAATTAAGGTTGCACAACTGATATCACATTGACCATTTTAACTATGTCCTTATTACATTTCTGGGCCTTGAACATGGTAGTACCTTTGCCGTCTATAGAGGGTCAGAAAGCTCTCGATTTCTTAATATCTTAATTTGTGTTCCGAAGATGAACGATGGTCTTTCAGGATTGGAATGACACAAGGGTGAATAATGAATGACAATTTAAATTTTTGGGTGAACCTTCCCTTTAACTTCTGCTCTTCTGATTTAATGGTCATCTGCAGGAATGTAGGCACACCGTCTCTAATACAGAGCTTTTCATTTCTCCATGCTTATTTGGATAATAGAAGTGATGGGTATCAAAATAGCATGGACTGTAATTTAATCTAAAGATATCTGGATTACTAACCTGGAATACATTCATCCATTAGTCCAATCTGATTTACACAAGAAAGATTAGTTTCTCTAGGTTTTTGTCCTCTCAGTCCACATTTACAATGGTGATTTTTCTCTTTCTATCAGGACTTCAGGCCATTCCTAAACCTGACAAATAGTCGGGACTGGGAGATATATCTCAGATTGTCCACACGCACACAACTCTAGTAATAGCCATTAAACATCAATCATGAATGCTATAAAATCTAAATGTAGCTTTCAACTGCCATGCTGGTGGTCAGGCAGAGTTAGTATGAGCCATAGATTACAACCAAGCCTCCTGCCTTCCTTGCTTAGATTGCTTGCCATCAGCTTTAAAATTGAGCTTCAAAATTGAGCTTCAAAATTGAGCTTCAGACTTGGCGTAGAATTGCACTTCTCCTGAATTATATGGTTGGATACACATGCGGCCCCCAGCTCCTTTAATATTCTACATTACACTGTAATTTCACCACCACAGGACAGTCAACACAACAAAGAGGAAATTGTGCTTAACCATGAGCTCAGCATGGATTCGTACTGAATTGAATAAAAAAGGGATATGATCACATCCATCATAGCTTTAAAAAAGCACAGGGGAAAAAAAAACAACTAAACAAAACAGAAATTGATAAAACTCTACAGAACTACACCACACAACCAAGTACGAATAATCACCTACTTTACCTACTGTTTTAGTGAAGGACTGGATGATGCATGTCTGCAAAGTGCAAACTGTAATAAATGGCATTTCCTGAAACTTTTGCAACCCTAGCTTATGTAAGGTAGCCTATTAGTTTGAGAAAATGTCATTAGATGAGATATAGGTTCAACCCAGCACGAATTTACATTTACTATAAAAAGTGGTATTTGGAAGTTAGTTTGCAGCACGCTGCCTGTTAGAGTCATACTGTCGTAAGAGTGTGAATGAATAGAACTATCCACCTTATTCCTACGCCTCATGATGACGCTTTGCGTGAATTATGGGTATAACCTCCTTTAAGATGTAAACAATCAGTGAAAGGCTTGCTCTATGAACGCAAAATACGTTAAAAAAAAAAATGGATACAATGAGACGACATAATCTGCTCACCCTTAAACCATCGAACATTAAAATGACAATTAAATGTGTAAAAGCATAAACAAGGCACTTGTAGTTGTTAACAGACTATGAATAACCCCAAAAGCGCAATTTTTCAGCAATAACGGACGGGTGGTTACCAAGTCATTTTGAACGAATCTTTAATGTGACTCGGGAAGAACGAGTCATCTCGGAGAGTGATTCGTTCAGTCGCATATGCGCAACATCCAATCAGGTTCTGTACTGGAATTAGTTCACCTGTTTCGAGTCTCCGGGTTTTTGGAGTCGTTCGTTCACCTTATGGGGCTGTCACGTGATGAACGAACGACTCAAACCCGAAGACTCGAGAGATGAACTAATCAATTCTCTTTTCGGCTCAGACTGCATAGGTTAAGCTTATGGGGCTGTCACGTGATGAACGAACGACTCAAACCGGAAAACTTGTCAGATAAGTGAGGTGAGCTAATCATAGACTAAAGGCCCAGGTAAATAATTAATTAATATTTTCTGTTTCTTATAGCATTATAGTTTTGTCTTGTTTGTAGTGTGATCAACGTTTGTGTAAGCAGTAGATGTGTTAGGGAGGTAACACGTAACATTTTAATTATATTTTGCTAAAATGAACGAAATGACTCGAAAAAAGATTCGTTTATTTTGCTAAACGAGAATCAAAGGTCCGAGTCGGTAAAATGATCCGAACTTCCCATCACTAGCGGGTTGCCTGGGTGAAATATAACTGTTGTAATATAGATCTGTATTATGTAGTAACATACATTGCCTTAATCAAAAATGTTAATTAATTTAAGCATTGCGTTATACTATTTCAAAGTGATTTCTGTCATTTTGACAGATAAATAGTATTAACCTGTGAAAGAGACGTGAGGATTTGAGGAGGGGGATCATGTAGAAAAGAATGCAGCGACTGAAAAAAGTTCGTCATAGATTTTTGTTATAACATGTCATGTTAAAATACCACGCGTTACCTTATTCTCATGATGTCTAAAAAATAAAACATTAAGAAAATCGACAGCTCATTCAATCAAACAGATGCGTAAGCTTTATTTGCAGGGCAACCTTATGATTAGAAATGATTAGTTTCAGTCTTTTTGAATGGAAGTACCCTAAACCGGAAGTGCCACCCATAATTCAAAACGCAGTAGGCTGGTCAGGAATAAGGTGGATAGGACTGTAACCAAACCAGTCAAGAGTGGTTAATACTCAAAGTATTAAAATACAATGTCTTGCATAAATTTTGCTGAGGGATTACACATTTCTGAAGCACTTTTTGGACAGTTCATGTTAAGCCAGGGTTTAAAAGTTTAATGCCTTTTTTAAATTAAAACCAGGCTGGAATAATTACACTTTAAATGGGTAATATACTTTTTTTAATTTCTATAACAGATGCATTCATGACAGAATCCAACAAAAAGAAAGCAAATTTCTTTGCCTGACATCTCCTTGTACTCACCCCTACGACTAAACCCACAGTATATAACACACATACAGAATCAACAAACTATGATTAAAAGAAAAACAATCATCAATATTATTTGGGAACTTCTAAGTGTACACACACAGCACTGTGTGTGTCAGGTCAGCAGTGTTTTGTCTGGTGTCATTGTACATTAAGCTTGAAAGTAGTATGTCCATCTTGTCAAAATGGTTTAAAAGAAAATTAAACATCACATGGACATAGATTAACCACATCTCCCTGTCCCGTAAAGAATAAGAGAAGAACAAGTTGTTTTGCAAAGGAAGAGATTTCTGATGCATCGCGTTCAGTGTGATTTGAGAGATATTCATACCATAAAGTATCAGTTTTCTGCAGGATGATCTTAGGAGTCGAGTCTCCCTCACAGATCCAGAAGTTTATCCTGGAACAAGGGAGGACAGAGAAGATTGCCAGGAGGAGGAACAGAACATGCAGCATGTTACATCTTTAACTCACACACACATACTGATACACAGCACACAAAAGACAGTAGTAACTAAAAATAAACCCAGCTTAATAGCAAAACATGACTGCAAACTTAGTCATCACCAAATACAGAGATACTTTGGAGACAAAGAAAAGTTTACACAGCAACTGTGTAGTGCTTCCGAATACAGCATTCCCTTCAAAGAAATTGCAGGAGACCTAAATTACTGAGGAAAGACCAAGGAGGAGCTTTAATAAAACAGAACAAAAATAAATAAAGATTTGAACCTCAAGCATTCACACAACCGTTTGTGTGAACACAAACCCAGCGACCTATTGTCTGACTATTAAGACTAAATTAAAAACAGCAGTGTTGAAAGGTTTTTCTCAACTGTGGTAAACACACCCTTCCTACAACTGGATGGATGACGAATACAGGCTGGTCTAAAACTTTTAGAGATCTTCTGCGTATGATGCTCGACCTCCATGAGAGGAAAAAAAAAAAAAAAAAAAAAAAAAAACAACAAATCACCCAGGATAAACAGTGAAGCAATTATGTAGTATAGGCAATGCTGAGAACAACACCTGCACATATGTGAACTAAAGATGTGTATGTCGTATTTTAGAGGAGAATGCAACTGTAATATTGTAAGACTGCAGGATGGAAACAGGAGGGATAAAGAAGGGTGTTGGGAATGGACAAAATAAAGAAAAATTCATTGGGATTCAGTCAATGCTGAGAGCACAGTCTGAGGGAAATGCAAGACAGCGGGGGTTCTTTCTCTGACTGGTCCAATCAAGTTTCAGTCACCCAAATGATGCCTGGGAACTGCAGTTTCCTGTTGGTTTCCCCCTACTTCAGTTCTTCAGCACCAACTCATAGCACTGGTACACAAACTGAGAGACCTCTGGCGCTCTGCACTTTATCGACAGCTGCAGAAAGAAACAGAGGAAAAGAGAGATTAGAATAAAATACAGATGCACTGGCAAGTATCAAACATCGTTTTAAAAGTCATAAAAATAAGAAGTGAAGATTTGAGGGCATGCTGAGAAAATTAAGACATTACAAAGTGAAGAAAAAGAAGGTGAGAGAAACTAATAAACGCTAGTAATGCTGAAAGCCTGCCAACACACTAATATAAATCTCCTTCACTGTGCCAAGAGCAAGCACACAAAACAAAATTACAAACACTGAAGACCAAAACAAGGTTCAACTTTACCACTAAGATGTCCAATTTTTGCCTTATTATTAGCTGAAGTAAGTTTTTACATTCATTTCAAGTCTGAAAGCACAACATTACTTGCACCAAAGTACACCACTGTTCAAATATTTGGGGTCAGTAAGATTTAAAAAGAAATTAATACTTTCATTCATGCATTAACTTAATTAAAAGTGACAGAAAAAACATTAATAATTCAAATGAAAGCTTCAAAGAAGCCTTAAAAAAGCATGGTTTCCACAAAAATATTAAGCAGCACAACAGTCTACAACATTCATGATAATAAATGTTTCTTGAGCACCAAATCAGTATCTTAGAATGATTTCCAAAGGATCATGTGACACTGAAAACTAGAGTAATGATGCTGAAAATTCAGCTTTGCATTACAGGAATAAATTACATTTTAAAATAGAAAAATAATTCAACTGATAATACACAGTGTTACTGTTTTATTGTATCCTGGATCAAATAAATACACGCTTTCAAAAACAAAAAAAATATATATATCCCACCAACCCCAAACATTTGAATGGTGTTGAATGTTTCTGCCTTCAGCTCTTTCTAAGTAACAATTTAAATAACCACCTGTAGCAAATTCATAAGCAAGCTGTGTTTACTTGCTGAGAGCCACCTAAAAAGCTGTTCTTCCTAAAAGGATCTCATGTGGCACTAACAGCGTAATAGACAAACAAATGCAGACTAATGTCAGAGGAGCGACTGTGCCTAGAGAGGTCGACATGAGTGGAGACCTCCATCTACAGCAACACCTGCTTCCCCTTTTGTCAAGTGAGCGCTGCAGCAGACTTGAGGCTTCTCACGGGCCAATCATACAGAGGATAATCAAAAAGCCTGTGGGTCCTGCACAGTAGGACATCGTAAGTGCAAAAGGGAAAGAGATGAGCGTGAGGGAGAGATCAATGGCACAATTTATCCCTCCCAAAGCCAAGAGTTCTCTCTGGGCTTCTATGAGATCACCCTGTAGCTTTCCACAGCGATTTTGCAACTGTGAGGCTCCCGCCAGTCAAAAAGACAGAAATCACTGTCTACGCACGCTAAGTTAGATATACCTAATACTGTGATCGCCAAGGATGATGGAACATGTTTCCAATGCTGTTTGTATTTGTATACATTTGTTTCAAGGTAAAAGGCTTTATAATCAGAATATATTGGTTGACTCAGTGAATACTGATTTATACAGTGTTGGGAAGGTTACTTTGGAATAATAAGTTACCCTTTTTATAGCATAACTATTACAATTACTATATTAAAGTAATGTAATTGATTACATTTGATAACTTTACATTTACATTAAATCATTTAGCAGACACTTTTATCCAAAGTGATTTACAAATGAGGACAATAGAAGCAATCAAACCAACTTTCAAAATCCTGAAATTTACATTTAAAATTTAAAATTTTATTTTAAAGCACAGGCACCACAAAAATCAGACTTTAGCACCTCTTTTTACTTTGTGATCGTTGTGCAGTTAAATTCTGATTTAAAATCATAACAAGAAATAGTAAATATTAATACAAGTAGCATTCAGATGTAACCCCATTTGTAATCATTAACATTTTCATGAGTAACTGTAATTTAATTTAAAAAAAATCTTTCCAAGTAACTAATAGATTATGGTTACATTTATTTTGAAATTAAATTACATAACATTACATGTAGCTAGCTACTCCCCAATACTGGATTTATATATAGATATATGACAATATATAGTAAAATCATTATAAATTACGTATATTGCAGTTTAGTGCAAATTAATTCTTCTTTAACGCTGGGGTCAGAAAGTTTTTTTAAAATGTTTTTAAAATAAGTATCTTATGCTTAACAAGGCTGCATTTATTCAAATAAACAGTAATATTAATATTGTGAAATATTAAAAATTTTAAACAAAAATTTTCTACTGCAATATACTTTAAAACGCAATATGTTCCTGTGATGGCAAAGCTGTATTTTCAGCAGCTATTATTTATCTTCAGTGTCACATGATCCCTCAGAAATCATTCTAATATGCTCATTTGCTGCTCAAGAAAAATTTCTTATTATTATCACTGATGAAAACAGTGGTGCTGCTTAATATTTTTTTTGTGGAGATAATAATTGGCTAATTTGACTAATTGAAAGAAATCTTTTGTACAGTATACATGTCTTTAATGTCACTTTCAATCTAAGGAATGCATCCTTGCTGAATATTGAAATATTAATTTCTTTCAAAAAATAAAATAAAATACTGACCCCGAAGTTTTACTGAATGGAAGTATATGTGACCCTGGACTACAAAACCAGTCAATTTTTTGACATTTTTTAAATTAAATAAAGAGATTAAATAAATGTTTATGAGATTAAATAAGCTTTCCATTGATGTATGGTTTGTTAGGATAGGACAATATTTGGCAGAGATACAACTATTTGACAATCTGGAATCTGAGGGTGCAAAACAATAAAATATTGAAGAAAATCGCCTTCAAAGTCCAAATGAAATACAAATATACTTAATATCCTAATGATTTTTGGCATAAAAGAAAAGTCAATCATTTTGACCCATACAATATATTGTTGGCTATTACTAGAAATATACCTGTGTGACTTATGACTTGGGTTTGTGTTACAGGGTCACATATTAAAATAAAATTAAGCATTTATATATATAAAAAATATAATAAAACAAATATGCGATAGACTGTAAAAATAAACATACAGCTTAGGGAACAGTGTGAATTGCTCATTAAAGATCATTCAATTCCTCACCAGTACGATTCAGACAGATAAATGATTTGAATGAATATGCTGAGAATATCTAAGAATGAGTGGGCATGTCCAAATCAATCTAATCCCAGCTTGCTCCACTTCAAGCTTCCATTAGCTCTGTCAGATTTGGAGGATTTTGTCTTAGCTTCATGCAGAATGCAGTGGGTGCACAAACACACATAGACACGATGACACTGGTGCTAACTTGCTTTGTGGCATCAGTTTCCTGTACGCAGAGGCGTTTTATTAACAGTTGCATTGTTCTATAATTTCACTCGAGATACCGCACAGGTGGGTGGTGGACATGAACCACAGAACGAAGGAAGAGTGGATGGTGTAACTCTAAGACTTTGCGATATAACAGCGTGTTGCGACAATGGGGAAGAATGTAATCAAAGCACAAACGAAAACAGATGAGATGGTGGGATGACAGGAAGTGTGGAAGCAGCAGGGTGCTGCACCGAAGGTTTGCGGAGGAATGCTTTAACGGATCCCTGTCATCAGACGCTCGCAGCATTTAAAGGGGAACCGGGGCGTGCCATTGGACGCCCGGTTGCCATAGGGACGACGAACAGTGACAAATTGTAGAGCTTCATAGCTAATGGAAACATTGCTAGATATTTAGAGAAAACAACATACCACAACAGTTCACAGTATAGCCACACTGCCACATTTTTCTGTCCTTTCAGATAAATATTGTTTATGTGCTGCAACAACAGCCAGGAACAAAACAACCATGATTCACGGACCGTGCGTCTGAGCTGTGAATAACAGTTCTGCCTCTTAAAGTGGCTGTTAGGATGTGAGGAGAAAGATGGAAGATTAGCAGACCCTTACAGATGTGTTGTGTCTCAGTGTTTCCTACAGAATTTTGTACCCTGTATAGCCAATAACAGGCAGTTTAAATCACACGAACCAAATTTTGTAAACCGTCTTAAACAATTCATTAAAAGGAGTGAGTCTTTCATTAAAGAATCACACGCTGGTCAAGTTATGTTTGCTTTCTTGCTATAATTTTGCAGCATTCTGTCTTATCCCATTATATTTAATTCAGACGGCCAGCTCATATCTCAGATAATATATAATTTTGCAGTGGCGGTGTAGATTTAACAGCGGATTTATAGATTCACCAGCGGCGGAGTGTTGCGGCTTGAAAGCACTGCAGAAAACACTGGTGTGTGTATAGGAGAGCGAGTCTTGTACACATTAAAAGCACATGCCGCGAATCAGCGGGTTCCTGCTGAAGAGCAACTCCTTTGATGAAAGCTATTCAATTTGAATATTCCTGGGATGAAATCTGGAAAACAATTTGGTGCACAACACCTCTTTGTCTTCCTATAAAGTCATGCTTTTCTATTATGATAAAGGACTAGAAAATAAAACTGATCATTCAAAGCAGTTGCTCTTATTTGAAGTCATGTGAGTGTGATATTCATGCTGCTTTGTTCTCCAGTGACTTTATGGTTTTACTGGTGATAGAAGAAAGTTAGAAAGAACCATGCTCATTTAAAGGCAGCAAGGTGTAAAAGATGAGACGTTTGTTTAGTTTAATTTAAGATTATTTTGGGGGGAAAAAAAACACCCAACCTCCATTTCCTGCATTGTGAAGTCATCATCAAAGGTGAGTGCAGATATGAGCAAACACACAGGGAAAAAATACAATAAAATCAAACAGGAAAACAAACAACACAAATGACAACATTCATCACTTGGACAATAAGATGTGATAGAGGATACGTGGGCACATGGCACAGATTTAGTCTAAAAAAAGCACTCGGTAGGGGCTAGATGCATTTGATGTGATTAATTTTGTGTTTATGCAACATATCTAGTGTCGTCTTTAACTCCTTCCCTGCCAAACACGGAATTTTCTGTTATTTATGAGACAACGCTTCCCTACCAAACACAGAAATTTCGGGGTTTCCACGTTTTACACTGTTAAACATTCAGATCAAAAACACAGGTGAGAAAGACAAAAAAAAAAAAAAAGACCAATCTCATATGTGACCCTGGACCACAAAACCAGTCATAGGTAGCAATAGCATTATATGGGTCAAAAATATCGATTTTTCTTTTATGGCAAAAATCATTTGGACATTAAGTAAAGACCATGTTCCATGCAGATATTTTGTGAATTTCCTACCGTAAATGTATTAAAACTTAATTTTTAATTAGTAAATTACACTGCTAAGAACTTCATTTGGACAACTTTAAAGGCGATTTTCTCAATATTTAGATTTTTTTGCACCCTCAGATTCCAGATTTTCAAACAGTTGTGTCTCAGCCAAATGTTGTCCTATCATAACAAACCATACATCAATGGAAAGCTTATTCAGCTTTCAGATAATACATAAATCTCCATTTCAAAAAATTAACCCTTACGTCTGGTTTTGTGGTCCAGGGTCACATATGTAAGCAGATGCATATGAAAAATAATGTGTTTATCAACAAAAAATAGCATATAAATGAAAACTGCCAAATGTTACTGAATGAAATGTTGATCCAGGAAGTGGTAAAAGACTGTGTAAGCTTTAGGGGTGCTGATGGAAGTGATCTACTTTGATCATTGTACTGAATATGATCCAGATGTAATATTCGATAAAAATGAAAAGTCTTGCTCAAAATGTTTTTTTTTTTTTTTTTTTTTTTTTTTTTAATGAAACTGACCTACATTCAAGTGTTGATAAAAAAAAAAAAAAAGAATGCTTGAAGCTAGAATTAAACTAAGCTAGAATACTTATTTAACAGTAGAGGCTTCGTTCTTTATTTTGATGTATTGTATGTTCAGATATATAAAACAAAATATTCTGGGGGCCATGAAATGTTTGTGAAAATGATCAAAAATGCTTGCGGGGAAAAAGTTAAAGAGGATGGGATTTGTGCCCTTATTGTTTTAAAGAAATATAATGGTGCACCAATTTGTACATTACTCAAGAAAAGTGGCACATCATGGTGGAATAACAGAATAAATGCGCAGGTTTTGATGAAAACAGCTGAATATCCTGATAACTCTGAGGAAAATAGTTATAAATGTATAATATATTTATTATTCAATTCTCTAGGACTCGGGTGGATGCATATTCCGCTACTGGGAATGAAGCATGCTGGTGTACACAATTCTATGTACACACAAGATCTGAGAAAATAAATGGTTCCTTACAGTTGTGTTTGAAGCATGATTCAGGTGGGAAATGTGAAAGGGAACATGAGAGAGAAGAAACAAACACTCTGCACTGGGCTGAGCGATAATGGCAAATCCCACAAACTAAAAGGAGAAAGGACTGACTGGAGGATTGACATCTTTTCTTGACAATCTTCTTTCCTTATCTTCGCCCCCACCCAGGATTTGCCTAAATCTCTCTCTCTCTGAACACAATGGCTGGGTCTCCAACCTAGCATGCAGCCTGACTAGAATGCATTTTTGGACTCTGAGGCACCTATAAAATGCTTTCTAGGCATGCAGCTCAGTATGTCGTCAGCTCAGTGCATCTGATCTGCCCAGCAGTCCTTTCCCCTTTTGACCAGCTTCTTCTCTCTCACATGCACACAAACATACAGCTCTTTCTCCCTCATGACTCATTAGGAAATAACAGGAGAGTCGTTCTGTGAAACACACTCTCACATGTGGCCGCTACTGTCTCCTCCAGCACATCTTCTTGTCTTTATCGATCTATGTGTATGTGTGTTCGAGTGGTGCTTTGCTAGTCTCTTCACATCCCTTTAAAAGCCACTACAACATTAGCTGTGCCTCTTTGTTTCCATTTACCGTGTAGTTGGGGTTGCCGGTCTGTATGCGCATTTCTGCCAGCACCCAAATGCCGTTGGTGAGTTTGACAGACTGGTACAGCATGTCCTGCCCCTCCACTGTTCTCTTGGCTATGGTGAAGATATTACTGCCTTGCAGCTTGTTGCTGGCCGCGTCTGTGAGAGAGAAGTTACTCATTAACAATACGCAGACACACATAGCAGCTTTTCTGAAGACAAAATGAACCTGAGCGAGTCTCTATGGCAACTCTGTTGCAAATGTGTATTTTTACTTACACGTTGACATATGAACCAGTCAGTAATTAGCCTGATAAGAAAATTAGTCTGAAATGAAAAGTTCGCTCAAAAATAACACACTTTCAATGTCATGTTGTTTAATCCTTTTATTTTCATTCTTCCAAGAAACAAAGATCTTAGGTGGAATGTCTAAGTTGTCTATTTTTTCACAGAACGAAACTATTGATCTACACTTCAGAGATGTTAATTTCATGGAACACAAAACCAGTCATAAGGGTCAATTTTTTAAAACTGAGATTTATACATCATCTGAAAGCTGAATAAATAATAAGCTTTGCATTGCTGTATGGTTTGTTAGGATAGGACCACATTTTGAACTTTAGTCAGTGTGTGGTGTGTATCTTTGGGATAAAACAGATCTACAAAGTTACACATCTCAAACATTTGTTTTCCGCATGCAATGATGTCACAAAACGCGGTCCATTAGAATATCATTAAATTAAATCCCGCCCACGGAAATTCAAATTGTTGGAGGGAGGCTAGGGACGAGGTGGGGGATTAGCCTAACTTTAGCGATGCAGCGCGGAGAACCACTTCAACGAGCCGCAGCGCGGCGGGTATAAACACAAGCATTGACTAGAGTGGCCGCTTCAGAGCTGTAACGCGCCGCAGACGTGCAGTACAGGGCACGAAACACATGCCGAAGCTGCGATCTACTCTGGTTGCCATGTTGGAGCTGTATGATGTATGATGATGTATAAATCTCAGCCTCTGACGTGTGCAGTGTGTGGCAAGAGATTTATTCATCATACAGTGTAGACAGCTTCACTTATAACGCAAGTGTTTTTTAAAACGCATAACCTCGCACTAGAATAGGCTAGGCTAATCAGTGATGATGTTCTTTGATAATGTTAATGTTAGGCTGCTTTTAGCCTTATGCTGGAGCTGGTTTCGGGCAATGAAACTAAGTATGTAAATAATTAAATACATTAGCATGATAATATCATGTATTGGCGATCTCGCAGGCTGCCTCACATGGTTAATAAAGGACTCTTGTAGCGAATCAATGCGTTTTTGTAAGAAAAATCACTTTAATCTAGTCTGCGCTAACAGTTGTACACGGAACTTGCTTCTTTGACAAGGGGTGTGGCAGTACTGAAATACCGTCTAAGCTGTTTGCCAATTGCAACGCAGTGGGACAGCTAACCAATCACAACACATTTCCCTTTTTCGGAAGGCAGGCCTTCATTAAACCCAGAACTAATCAAGCCTTGTGTGCCAGGATGGGAGAAATGTATTGTAATAATGTAAATTATGTTAAAAATAATGTGTTTTTCGAACCAAGCATGAAAACATGTTCTACTACACCCCCAAAACAAAATCAAGACTTTGTAAAAGAGCATAATAGGACCTCTTTAAATTTTGATATATTTACGGTAGGAAATTTACAATATATCTTCATGGAACATAAAGAAAAATCGGTAATTTTGACCCATACAATGTATTGTTGGCTATTGTTACAAATATACCCATGCTACGTATGACTGGTTTTATGGTCCATGGACTTACCAATTCACTGAAAAGCACCATCTCACTATATTATTTTCAGAACCAAATGTGACTAGTTGACTAGTACTGCTGTTCAAAAGTTTGTATTTGGTAAATTATTAAATGTTTTTTTTTAATGTTCAAGTCTTTTATGTTTACCCAGGCTGCATTTGATCAAATACACTTTTTCAGGATTCTTTTATGAATAGAAAGTTCAAAACAGCATTTATATGAAAGAGAATTTTTTTGTAATATTATAAATGTATTTACTGCCACTTTTTATCAAATTAATTGCTTGCTGAATAAACGTATTAATTAAAAATTAAATCTTATTGAAGGGGTACACACAATAAAGCACAATTTTGTGCTGCTCTGAACTTCTTTCTCATATTCATTTAATTGCAAGCTCTACTCTTTCCTAACATAAAAACATTAAGCTTTGGGATAGGAGATTTATGTATAACAATGCAGCAAACACCTATATTAAATACCAAGCCACATGGAGAGAAGAGAGAGCGAGTCAAAAAAAGAGCACTGAAGACACCCACTGTGCATTCATTAGCAATATCACTGAGAGTGTGTGTGCATGTTCATGCTTGTGTGATTCACAATTATTTTATGCAAACAGTCATGCGGAAGAGGACCATTCCCTAAAAACCCGCCTCGAGTTAATTACACCCAGACATGCCACTGGATCAGCGCTGCTCTTCAGAGACAGACCTCAACAGGACAGTGTGTTCTTTTGAAGGATAGAGTGTGTCACAGTCAATGTAAAACAAAGCAGTGATAAGAGTAGAGCTTCTCCCTCCATCCTATCTTTGCTTATTTGTTTCATTTCCTCCATTTCATCAATTCCCATCTGCCTCCACACACTTTACCCAATTCACTCATGCACGGCGCATATTGATTCCTGTTACCTGAGTTGAGGTGGATGTCTTTGATTTGGAACTGTGCCTCGTTGTCATTTGGAATGTCCTTCCAGGTGGCCAGGAACACCTGACGTTCTGAGAAGCAGTGGGACAAAAGGAGTTTACGTGAGAGGACACCAGTGGAACAAAAGATGGAAAACGAAAAAGCACAATGCTGTTTGGCTGTATCTGAAACTGAAGGCTGCTGTCTTGCTGCCAGACAGATGCTTTTGTATAAAGGCACCCCACATCAAGGACACTTTTAGACTGGTTTCAGACTGGTTTTTCAGGCACCATATTGTCATCTAGTGAGCTTTAGAGATTTAGAGAGGCAATAAATATATTAGGACTGGGTTTAAAAAAAAAAAAAAAAAAAAAAATCTAGATTTTAATCCATTCTCATTTTTACAAAACAATATAGATTTTTTAAATCCCAAGGATCGATTAGTCTAGCCTGTTTTCAGTTAATGAACGGAACATTGTCGCACGCCTCCCCATCCAATAAACTGTAATAAGCTTTGTGCCTTTTAACATGAAACAAAGTCTCAGATTTCAAATTCTGTCCATTTTATTGCAGTATTCAAACAAGCTGTTTAATGTGGAGTGATCGTCTCTTCCACTTTAATACCAGTTTCAGCACGAAATAAACAAGAATAAACATCCAAAGCTGGATGTTAAAAGAAAAGTACAACTTACCGTTAAATATAACAGCTTGTAAACAATGTCACGTAACATCACATTTACCTCAGAAAAAACATATTAGGTGACCATAGACTCGTTAGTCAGCTAGAAAAATTAACTCTAATAATTTTTTGTTCTTCAATATTTTTCAATATTCAAATTTGTTTGAATAAATCGGTTGTGTTTTTACGAGAGCCACCATATAAATGTTTTATTTTAAAAAAAAACTAATTGGAGTAGAAATACAATTATGTAATTGTAACTTCATTGAGTGTAATTTAAGCGTTTGTATACAAATCAGTAGGGCTGTCCTCGACTAAAGATTTTTCTAGTCGACTAGTAGTCGTTAATTTTAAGCATTAGTTGACTAATCGCATATTTATTAATAAACCATTTAAATAATGAGCCTTTAATTGTCTACATAATGTCAGGGAAAAACAGTAAGAAGGCTGCATTAACTAAATTTACTGATAAACTAGTGCTTTTTTGTTTTTGGCTTAAGAGATAGTTCCTCGTCATCTCTGCAGTAGTGATGCGCATGTATGGATAACATAATCTGAGAATATTTGTTTTTCATTTAAATTGGTTCATTTAAAAGTAGATATTTCACACTCTATAGACATTTGTTTCATGCCTGTAAGGCAAGAATACACAGAGTTTCAGTTAATTTGTTTTTCTTGACACACTCAAGTTCAGAGACGGCAGAAAGCGCATCCTGTTTGCTATTATTATTTTACAAAAGCACAATGTTTTAATGTTATTGTGAGCACACACAAACAGACATGGAGTCTTTACAGATTTGAAAGACGCATTACTCTTATCTGTATGACCAAAAATGACTGAGTATTTTAAGTGACCGCACCAGCGCCTCCATCTGCCATGCAGTGAGCGAGCTACTATTCAGCTTCCACACTCTTGACAGACACTTCAATAGCGCACGTTTTTTGGTTAACATTAGATTAAGCAGCCATACTTACATAGTTTAGATAAAAAGCCATATTTGACATTGATGAATGATAGGTGTGCGTTTGGATGCCCTGTCCAATGTACTATATTACCACATAGACCAGCCGTTAACGATCTGTCTGTCATGGACTGCGTGACTTCGCCACTTCTTGTGGATTTTTTTCCTTCCGACTAAGCGACTAATAAATTTTGGTCGACCAAGCTCATTCTCGTCGACTATTAGAGGGCAGCCCTACAAATCAGTTAATTTTAACCTTAAATATTATAGTAATGTAGTACCAACTGACTCTTGTGTATATTTTACAGCATTAGTTGAGATTTTTTTTCCTTGAGAAAATTTAGCATGTACTGCACCTTATATAAAAACAAAATAATCAATACTGAATCAGAAATCGAATAGAAAGCCTGTGAATCAGAATCAAATCGAATGTCCAAATGCCCTATGGTTAATCCCAGCCTGATTCGAGTGTGCCTTGATGCCTTCCTACATGCATATTCAGCCTGCAAAGGAAGTATTTTTTCAGACACAGCTACTGTGCATCTGTATGATATCCTGCAGAGACTGAACTGCATTTAAGAGACGCATGGGGAAAGCCATTTACGCATAAGCAGTCTCTCGCACACACTTACACACATCTCCATATAAACACCAACATCCTTTCTTACACACTCATTTGAACAGATCTGCCACTCACACTTTTATGCACGAGTCAAAAAAAAAAAAAAAAAAAACAATACCCAAAACACGCAAAAGAACACACACACTCATAAAATAAAAGGATTGACGTCACAACCACCTGAAGCACTCCTGCTTACGTCTGAGGATGCAGGCAGTGATTAAGGTTGTACACAAACACACTCACCCATTTTTCCGTCCTCTACAAAGAGCAGGCTGAGGGGATATTGGCAGCTGAAGTAGAACACGTCAATGTTATTCTTCACAGCTACCTGCAAAATCGACAAAAAGAGAGAGAAACACATTACGACTGTGATTTAAGACATTGTGGCTGTGGAAAATGCTCTCAAACCCAGTTAAGAGCAGATGGAATTCAGTCCATAATTTCAGCTAAAATAAATGGACCTCTCTTTCTCCAGGGTTTTCAAAGAATGGCGCACATACACCACAGAAAAGTAGGGAAATATGGTCCTTTGATCATCTCTTTCTTTGACATTTTGCTTCTCTCTCTTCATTCCTTTGTTTAGGGCCCTCTGTGGCTTTGCAAAGGTTGAGTTCAGCTCCTGTGCATGGAGTTCATGTTTGCACGCCAGTATGTGAACTTCAAACATGCACGAATGCCTCAAAGGCAGTGCCTTACTAAGAGGAAGGAAGATGCCCACTGACAGCTCGAGAAAACAGAGTGAGTGTATCTGTCCTGGATAATCAGACTCAAAAACATCTGTCGTGAACAATCACATAGAAATATATTCTATATGATTGACTGTCTATATGTGACAATGGACCACAAAACTGAAAAAATAAGCTTTCTATTGATGTATGTATGCAATATTTGGCGGAGACACAACTACTTGAAAATCCGGAACCTGATTGTGCAAAAATTAAAATACTGAAAAAAGTTGTCCAAATAAAGTTCTTAGCAATGCATATTAATAATCAAAAATTAAGTTTTGGTATATTTACAGTAGGAAATGTACAAAATATCTTAATGCAATATGATCTTTACTTAATATCCTAATGATTTTTGGCATAAAAGTAAAATTGATAATACTGACCCATACAATGCATTTTTGGCTATTGCTATAAATATAGCCGTGCTACTTAAGACTGGTCATTATTGTAAAAATGTTAAAAGTTGAGGTTTCTTGCCCCTTACCCTATTTTAGTGTTCCATTTGTGGGGATTTTATTCAGCAAGAAATACAAAAAAGTCAGTCCAAAAAAGTGCTTAAAACAAATAATGTCAGATTAAGTACAACCAATCATTACTTCGCTTTTCCATTTTGTGCATTTGTAAGTTTGCAGCTGGAAAAAATATGCCAAATTTTCATCCGATTATGGCTGTAAATCTTTTGAGAGCATGAGGGATTGAAAGGCACCCAGGGGAGCTTTTATAAAAGCTGACAGCAGGTGCATGGCATCCATCAGAATAGAGACTACACAGCCTCAGAGAGGGACAGGCAGTTCCACATAGACATCCAGAGCTGCTACACTCGACTTTTGAATAATTCATCCAGCCAAACCGCTCTGAGCTGCACATACCAGATTCATTTCTCCCTCACTTGTCTAATTGCAGTTAGAAATACTATAACCACCAGGCAAAATAACATGAAGACAGACAATGTACTAATTAACATGAAATCAGAAATCAATCAAAATTTATATACCATTTTATGTCATTTTCATGACATATTAGAATCTGTTTTTCTTCTGTTCAGATTTGTCTACAGCATTATTGGTCTTGCAAATAATGATAATGAGTCAAGCTACAGAAAAAGGCCTTTCATTCAGTCTATGAGTAACATTCACTTCCTGTGATGCCACTGAAATGAATAACTGATCTATTACCGGCAGCCACGTGTGAAATTAATAACGCAACGAGCCTCTTTGGGACTAGAAGTATCAGCCGTTGTAATCCATGCTTGCAAAGATTGGAAACGCAAGGTAAGCCAAAGCACGTCCAGATCAAATGCTGAAGCTGTGAGCTGCCTGATATCCAGACATCATTGTTGTTATGTCAGTTCTGGAGAAATGGAGATAAAATTCATGTTGCCTCCTGTGATTCACAGTGACAAATCCTATAATTACTATCATACAGCTCTCTTAGACACCAAAACCCCTGCTGATGACTTCAACGATAAGAACAGAGCAGAAAGTGAAAGAGACACATTTATGATTTACCATTTAATGCCAATCTAACATGCGCTTTTGGAAACACGACGCTCAGTAATCTCTCTCCAGGAGAGCTCAATACACGCATTTAATTTGAAAATGGCATTAGATGAAGCCAGTATGGCTCTATAAAATCATAAGATTAAAACACTATCTTCTTTTAATCTCCTTTAGAGACCGAAGGAGAGAGAAAACCCTCCTTCCTGTATTTTTGCATTTTCACCCAACCAAAACAGTCCCCGAAGCTCAACACAATCTTCTCCTGGTTTAATTACTACCAATTAGTGACTGCACTGTTCCATAATGGCTACGCCTTTCTATTGTAGTCTGTGAGCTTTGTGGTTTATTTCCCAATGCAGTCACTGGAGAGCACTATGAACGTTTCCACTGAGAGAGATAATCAGGCACAGCTAATTCAGACCTATCGCTGTACTGCTGAAGATCTACAACCCTGATCAATAAAAGGACAGAAATGGACATTGATACAGTGAGAGGGAGAGAAAGATAGAAAAAAAGAGAGCAAACAGCCAAGGGGGAACCACTAATGATGATTTTCTTTTTACTGAATCTCTCCTGAACAGTTGCATCCCTTGGTAACCACCCACACTTAATGTTCCTACTGTCTCTGGAGTGGCTTTTTTGGGCTGCAGTCTCTGCTAATGATGCTCATCGGGGGTTTGCTTCATTGCTCAACAGCACAACGCTCATTTCGTACTGCAGGTGAATTATGATGCTGCAGAAATGCAGTGGATATATTACCTGCAGATTGTTGAGAGGTTCCATTTTCATGACGGGGCCGCTCGTGCTGAGAGGGAGACTAACGTCAATGGTCTGATTGGGGCTCAGAGGAGTCAGAACCTGCAGGGGGCCAGCAGGGGCGAGACCAAAACTACAGAAAAACAGAAACACAATTTAGACTACATGCAACATTTTTATTCATTTATTTTTTGTTTATAGAAAGTGAAATTAAAGTTTAATTTAGCCAAAAATTATGTTACTGCAGTTAAATGTGGATAAATGTGCATACTTATTCGTATGTCATATTCACAGGTCATACGCCAGTCAAAGTTCTTTTAAAATGAGCAACCTCTCAATATTTCAGCCAAACACATTTTATATACTCTAGCATCATTTTTGGTCATGGTGATATGTGACTGATAATATGTTCACTTGATGTAGCTAGAAAAGAGAAAGAGACCCCAACACAAGTCAAAATGTGCAATTAGAGAAGTTTTGGTCAATGGTTTTGGGATCCAAAACTATTTCAGCCAAAAAATTTTAATTGCATGACCAGTTAAAGGGATAGTTCACCCAAAAATGAAAATTCTGTCATTAATTACTTACCCTCATGCCGTTCCAAAACTGTAAGACCATTCATCTTCAGAACACAAATTAAGATATTTTTTATAAAATTCGAGAGCTTTTTGACCATGCGTAGACAGCAATGCAACTGGCACGTTCGAGGCCTAGAAAGGTGTTAAGGACGTCATTAAAATAGTCCACGTGACATCAGTGGTTCATCCTTAATTTTATGAAGCTACAAGAATACTGCACAAAGGAAACAAAAAAAAAAACGACTTTAATAACAACTTTATTATGCACGTTCACAAGAGTACCACACATGCATGTGGTGCTGTGCATGCAGGATCTGGCAACCTGATGTAGAACCAGAATACACTGTGCATTGTTTGCAAGCAGAGGAATGTACACGCATTGCACATCGTGGTACTGTCATGAACACACGTCGAAAACGTATTCTCGTAGCTTCGTAAAATGAAAGGTGAACTATTAAGCCCCTTTTTACAAGATGTAAAATAACTCTCTGATGTCCCCAGAGCGTGTGCATTTTTCTTTAAATGCAAATGAGCTGGTGCTCCCCACCCCGTTTTCAGAAGAGGTAAACTAAAAACAAAATAGGACAATCTCAAGCACTGAAAATGTTAAAAACTCTCAGTAGCGGTGTTCAGCCTTATATGTTCGAACCGGATTTGGTTTTTGTTTTTTGATTTCAGTCAGTCATCTGATTGTACTGTGCAAAATAAATGCACATTTATGAATTACACAGACGGGAATCATGGTGCAATAAAAATAACGACATAGCATGCGATGGCACCATGAGACTGGCTATCACAAACTTTATAAGTCCCACTTGTTTATGAGCTTGACAAATTCCAGCAGTCAGCATCACATTGCTTTAGCATGCAATTTTTAACTATCACATTCCTTTTTACCATCATTCTGGTAGCACGTGAAGGCAGCATCAGTGAAAACACGCAGAGGCAATGTAGCTTTAGCAACACTAGCCTTACAGAGTGCCAAGAAGCTCTTTCAGAAAGGCAATTTGGAAAACAAACACGTGATACTTTGACAGGAGCTGACATTCGGGCACGAAGCGTTGGTATTTATCTTCAACCATATTGGGGATTTTACCGATTTTTTTCCAGGACATTTCCTTCAAAAATGAAATTTAACCACTGTGTCCTATGGAGTCTATAGAACTTGTAATGCCTCTTTGGTGCTGACATTGTATTTCTTCAGCAGCTACAGCAAGAAAACCGCAATAGCGGACTGCTGCTTCTCACTCAGGGCTGTGTCTATGCTAATAGGGCAGAGATAGTCACAAATGGGCAGGGATTTCTCCCCATGATGACGTGTTCGTAGGGAGAAATCTGGAATGGCTTGTTCAGAAAGACCGTTTATGATTTATTAGGATTATAAAAAAATAAGTGGGTGGATTTCTATTATTATAGGCTGGTTGTTTTCACTTAGGAAAGTGATTTTTGCATCTTTAAGATTGAACCACTGATGTCAGATGGACTACTTTGGTTTGGAACAACATAAGGGTGAGTAATTAATGACAGAATTGTCATTTTTGGGTAAACAATCCCTTTAAGACCCAACCAATATGTATTTTTGTTGACAATTTACAAGCAGAGGGACCTTCTAGGAACAAGAATATCACAAAGACTTGGCAAGGGCAAGTAATCATCCACCATGCCACCTTAGCAAATGCATAGCAACTTCTGTCAACCACTGATAACAGCCTAGCATTGTGGCTCTGTGCTAGAAACCATTATTCTATAAATTTATACATACATAAGAATATGACCTTCTGTTGCCCTTGTATTAGTCAAAGATCTAAGCAGAATATATTACAATAATCACAATAATTTTCAAGACAGAAGTCCTTAACTGACATAAAAAGTCTCTTTAGAATATCAGCATGTCCTTGAATGATCCCACTGACAAAACAGTATAAATGAATGCAACGTTTTCCAGGCAGGCCTCCAAACTGATTAATAAGCAGAGAAGATACCAAAGAGAGAAGAACAAAACCTTGAAGAGACCTCAAAAACAGTCTCCTGTTCTACCACTGGACTCACCTGTTCCTGTTGAACTGAATGGCGAAGTCAGTCATAACACTCATGGCTTTGTTGGTGAGAGACAGATCCATCTGAATGATCCCACCGCGTCGGGCAAATGTCCCAGAAATCTCCAGCCCTTTAGCCTTCATTGCTGGTAACCACACCTGAACCCAGAGATAAACAGGTTGAGAGTGTGGAACAAAGAAAGGATGTTTTGTGTTTTGGTTAGCCTCAGTGTTTCTGTACACATGCTTTAGATGGCCCCTGCATTGCGCACTGCTGTTTTTTTAAACCATTTCATTATATGAGAGTCACATTTTTAAGCCATTTTTTATGATTGAAAATGTGCCTTGCGTTCTGTTGGACTCTGTCGATCTGTTATTGAACACCACAGCACGTTTTTATGCGCACACCCACTAAGAGTCCAGGAAATGCTGTCGCATTACAAATTGACTTAAAAAAAGCGGTGCTTATAAAAGACTTCTGAGGTCATAACCAAAGTTATTGATTGAGAGTATTGATTGATTCTATACTTACAGTTTTAGGTGCAACGTAGGCTCCTGTTGGCATGCCAACACCTCCACCAAGGTCAAAAAGGTCTCCCAATCCACCTCCAACAGCAGGAGCACTGCTGAGAGCAGCAGGCATGGCTGCCGGGGCCGCCCCCAAACCGGCACCCATCTGAGCAGAGGGAGACGAGTATTACAACCTATTACAACTTTTCTAGATTGTTCAAGACTGTCAGGAAAAAGACAAATTAACTAAGATAAAACACCTGGAGGAGGAATTTAACAGCTCTTTGATTAATGAAGGCAAACCCCTCTGCTGATGCTAATACTCCTCCAGTGAAGCACATTCATCAAAGTCTGAGTGAACTTTGCTAAAAACTTACCGAAGGGCTTCCTCCGATGTCTCCTCCCAGCTGGGAACAGAGAGAGGACAAAAAGTGAGAGTAAGGATTAGCAGGCAGGAAAGATGTGGATAATTATGAAGAGGCTGATAAAGGGGGAACTAGCACAGTGGGTGAAAACAAGTCAATGAGCTGCTAAGGAAGCTGTGAGATGTTTCTTTAATCTTTTTACTCTCAACTAGGTATGGTCGATATGAAGTGTCAATTGATAAAGATTTTGCTATTTTGTTTATACTGCAGTATGTAAATATATCTGCACTGCACAGGACTGCTTAAAGTTACTGACATGTTAGAGTGATAAGAAGGATGTCTATGGGTGATCCGAGTTTGCTTTCAGGGTCGTGGGATCCTTTCCCAGTCCCATCCCCAACTTCTTCTGTCTCATCTCTATTGTCTAGATCTAAATAAAACTTAAAAAGGCCATAAAATGCCCATCTTGGTAAGTATCCACATAAACACAGTCAGTTCTCGCTGAACAACTTTTGTAACTTTAGTAAGAATCACTATATATGTGACCCTGGACCACAAAACCAGTCTTAAGTAGCTTGGGTACCTTCGTAGCAATAGCCAACAATACACTGTATGGGTCAAAATTATTGATTTTTCTTTTATGTCAAAAATCATTAGGATATTAAGTAAAGATCATGTTCCATGAAGATATTTTATAAATTTCCTACCGTATATACATCAAAACTTAATTTTGATTAGTCATATGCATTGCTAAGAACTTCATTTGGACAACTTTAAAGACGATTTTCTCAATATTTAGATTTTTATGCACCCTCAGATTCCAGATTTCAAATAGTTGTATCTCAGCCAAATACTGTCGTATACTAACAAAACATACATCAATGGAAAGCTTATTTATTCAGCTTTGATGTATAAATTTGACTGGTTTTGTGGTCCAGGGTCACATATTTAATTCATAGAGTGAAGACTATGCAGCGTACTATTTCACACTGATCACTCTTTTTTTTTTTTTTTGTATTTCTTACTTAAATACTATTGTTAAATAGACATACTGCACCAAAATAATTACATTTATTGTATTTTCTTAATGTTTATTATTTGTTCTTATTTTTAGTAAAATGAAATAAAAATAAAATAAACTATATTGTGAAATATTTTTGACCAAAAAAAAGAAAAGAAAAAAAGACTGATATTGTGAAAACAAATTCTACCTCTACTCCACCTCTACTTCAAAACACTAAACATCTTATATGAGACGTGCCTACTTGTGTGTGACTACAACTACTGCTACAAACTCAAACACTGAAACAAAAAGGAGGAAAGGTGCCCATATGGTTCCTTTATACTGATATGAGACCAGCTTATGTTGGACAACAGGGGCTGATCTAAGATCAGTACAGAGGAACTTTTTAAGGATGAACTCAAAAGCTGACAACACCCACACAGACCTCTCTCTCACTATAATCAGAAGATGGCTGGGGAGACTGCACCTCTGTCCTGTGGGAAACACCCGGCTGATAGAGGAATGAGAAACGGAAGAAATGTTTCCGATGGATGAAAGCAGAAGAAATGAGGGGAATGAAGCTGGGGATTTCTAAAACTCTATAAACATTCATGAACTTTACAGTTATTGGCATAACTCCCAGAAAAGAAAGCATGTGGTTGCATCAAGTCCAGAACTGTTCATACAAGATATGTGATGACAAAACAAACATTTTGGAGATATTTTACTAAACTGCAGAAGCTGAAGCAGCCCTCTGCTGGTGTGATGAGTACATCGGATACCCATACTAACAGATCTCCGATTTAGACCAATGAAATGGCATGATATGAAAGTGTCTGCTTCCTCTTTCACTTAGTTTAATTACCGTATCTGATTCATCGCCCATCTGCAAGTGTAGCGCAAGGATAAAAGAGAGAGGAACAAAAAAAAAAAAAAAAAAACAAGAGTCAAAAAAGGGAAAGAGAAGACCGGAGGGGAAATGCAGGCAAGGAAAGTTAACTGTAATTATGCAAGACCATCTGTGATTTCTCAACAGACACAATTACACTGGTTAAAGGACTTTGGATGTGTTGGGCAGATCTGGGATCAGATCTGGGATTAGATGATCTAGATTCAGTAAAGTAGGTCTAGATCCTGTTCAGGTCGTCGCTAACTCAAAATAAATGTCCTACAACACATATGAGCTGAAAAACTGACAAATTCATTACTAAAAGCCTTCCATGCCTTCCTCTGTGTTCGCACACACAGATTGTTAAAGGAACAGATGGTTATATTCATTCTAGTAATTACACTGTTTTTCCTCTAAATTAATCTAATTTCACCACAAAGGGGTGATTATGTATATAGCAAAGCGACGGGCGATAGGAGAGGAACGTACCAGACTATCCAGACCTCCTCCCAGGAGGTCCATGGCTCCCATCTGCATTGAGGGCTGCACTGAAGGGATAGTGGCAGTGGGTGGGGCCAGATCCAGGTTCAGCAGGTCACCTAGGAGATCACCTTGTGATGGAATGACAGCAGGTGGAGCTTCAACAGGTCCAGATTGGCCAACATCAGGGCTCTCGGCACTTTCCCCACTGAGAGAGAGAAATTATCAAATTATAATTTTAAAAAATTTATTTACCTTTAAAATAAATGTAAAATAAGTAAATTAAGTAAATTATAAGTAAATTATAAATATACCATTGAATGTTATTAACTATTAGGGATGTAACGATATTGTAAATATAGTGATATCACGTTAGCAAAACTGCCTCGATATTATCATGGTCACATGACGATATGAAACGATAGGTCTTCTAGGCAAAAAGTGTAGTTTTTAAAATATATTTAAACTTCTTATTCTAACATAAAAAGTCTTTAAAGTTGTGTTTTGGGCCATTATGCTTTGACACGGTATCTGTCAAATGAACTATAATCGAATGCACAATATGGCTTAATCCCTTCATCAAGTCTATTTTCGCTGCGTTTTTTTAAGCAAAGCGTACACTTCGTTCAGGCGATCAGCTTGTGATCCAGTATTTTCCGCACCTCAGAATGTCTCCATTCACAGTGAATGAATGCAGTGAACTCGTTTATTGCATGTACTGTGAGTTTAGCGCATGTTTGGGAATGAAACGGCCACCAGTTACGCTTTATTTTCGCGGCAGATGATTACAGCATTTCACTAGATTTGTAGTGAGATGGTTTTTGTGAGCCTGTTTTCACTGAAGCTGGAGTTTTCCTTCAAAATAATAGCTCTTTTGTCGTTTCCGTCAAAATAAAAACTTAAAAGTGCAGTATGAATTGCTGACAGCTAACAGTTTAAATGGGTATTGTTACTGCAGTCCAAACTCAAAATATCTCTTTCAAGTGCAGAAATTAGGAAAGAAGTAATTTCCCTACTGTAGTGTAACACAAAACTAACATTCCTATAAAATATTCATTTTCATGTACTTTGCAGTGCAATTGTTTTACAATATACGGCTATTACTGTCATTGTTGTTGTTGTTATTGTATTCTAATTTGTTTGGCTTCCTAAAACATCAATGTGAATGTAAATTAGACTGAGACAGTATACCACAAATAAAAAGAGGGTTGAGTCCCTTTTTAAAGCTTGGATACAAGTCTGCCTTTTTCTGATTTAAGGTTTCTTAGTTAAGAACATGGGTTGGAGCTCTTGTTTTGAACTCTCAACGTGCATCAAATAGAAGAATTTAACTTTAAAATGTAAAAATTTTAATTTTTTTTCCAATTCTTCATTTCTCTTTTTTTTTTTTTTTTTTTTTTTTTAAAATGACACAATACAATATTTATTGTGTCATTTAAAAAAAAAAAAAAAAAAAAAAAAAAAAAGACAAATGAAGAATTGGAAAAAAAATTAAAATTTTCATATGACAAGAATTTAATATCATTACATCCATATCAACTATAATTATTATTATTAAATCTTTTTATATATATCAAATCTTTATATTTGCTATTCTATATATATAAAGCAATATAAGAAAAGAACATAAACAGAGACTCACGAGCCAGCACGAGCAGGAAGTCTCTTGTGCTGAACGCCACGGCTGCCCTCCACAAAAGCACTGGGAGGTTTGTGGTAGACTGAGGCCAAAGTACCAATGTGGCAGATAAGCTCCTCCAGCAGGGTGGGCTCAATCAGGTCTGTCTCCTCTGATATCAGAGGCTTCTCGGCCAGCACAACCTCTTTTGCTGCCACAGGGTCTGTGGAGAGCAGACGCCAGTAGATGTAGCCACGGTCACGCAGGTCAGGATTATCAGAATCCTGCAGCGTTTAAAAGAGCAAAATACAGGGCAAGTGAAATTAACCAATAGAGAACCTTAGGGATTCATACACTGTT
Organism: Cirrhinus mrigala; assembly: GCA_036247105.1. Lineage (NCBI taxonomy): Eukaryota > Metazoa > Chordata > Actinopteri > Cypriniformes > Cyprinidae > Cirrhinus > Cirrhinus mrigala. Next base: position 33,166,278 of record CM070011.1, on the reverse strand, counting down.
TATGAGAATATATCATCTTAGGGGAAGAAAGAGAAAATGAGCTGACTGATTCTTTCACACAGAACCTCATATGAAGGACAGTCTTGCGTAAATAATGCAAAACTCCTTTCTGAGCACCAATTCATCTGTGTGATAAGATCAAGTGGTACGCCAGCAACACCCAGAGCAAAACAGCGGTGAGTGAATTAGATCTTGAGGCCATAAAACGGCACCTGGGATAAAGGAGGACATTTGGTATTCTGACAGAAGCCTGGCGGTGAGTACAGCCTGTGGCACTGAACCTCAAAGTTAATAATGACAAGATTCAATCTCAGATCCCAGTCTGACAGCACAAGCTCACGGCTCCTCTGAATATTAATGAGATCACACAGACATACAAGCTCCCTTGCTGATACACACACAAACATTAAACTACTGTCATCAACATTTTGCAAGTTACATAAGGTACATAAAGACACAGTAAAAGTAAACCATATGGAATTAAGTGGTTTAATTCAAATCTACGGAAGAGGCATGACTGATTGCTTTACATTAAGACTGGGTACTGACACAGATTTCACAAACTGATTCACAAGCCCCTGATTCGATTTAGATTAGATTGGGATATATGAAGTGCAATGTATGTCAATCTCTCTAAAGGAAAATCTTTAATGCTGTAAACGATGCAGGGAATCCTGTCAGCTGGTACATTACTATAATAATAATAATTAAAATGAACAACAAATTCCAAATTAAATAGATCTATTTTAGATATAATAATAAATAGTAAAATAAAGTTTTCCTATCAGTTTTTTAATGATAGTGCCTATTATGGTTATATTCCACTTCGTTGATGAAATATAATAATTTAAACTGGCTGTCATAGAAATTTGTTTTCATGACATACATATTTAAACATACAATAAATGAGACATCACTAACAGGTTAAGTATCTTTTTCTAGTGGACTGTAGAGCTGTGGACATTAAATGGCTCCTGAGGTAAATGCAACGTTTTGTGACATATCGTTTATAAGCCGTTTAATGATGTCTTTCTACTGTTGAAACACCAACTGAATGATGAGACATGACATTTCAGTAGGTTGTGCTGTTTCTTTCAACATCTGATGTTCATGCATGTTTATTTCATGCGATAACTAGCAGTAAAGAGGAAGAGACGAACAGCTCACGTATGCTCCGTGCCGCCACTTGAACTAAGGTGGTTCTCATGCCACATTAAAGAGCATCAAAACAGTTTTCATTGTTTGGATTTCGTGATAAAACTTGCAGGATTGAAAAGCTGAGACTTTCATTTTAAAAGTAACAAAGCACAAAGCTTACTGCAGTTATTGGATGGAAGTCACGCTACAAAAAAGTGCTTAGTGAAGCTTCGTTCACACATCAAAAGAAAACAGCATAAACTAAAAGATCTTTGGAATTCTTGGAATTTAAGAATCGATATTGGTTCATTAAAATTAAGATCAATTAAAACTGATGAATCAATATTGTAAACCCTGCTTTACTATGAGGATTAGATTTTGTGTTGTTATTCACATATTGATCAATGCCCCTACAAATAGCACATCTAATATGGTAAATATATGCTCAATCGTGCTTGCTTGACGTGCCAGAACAAATGTAATTTGCTTAAAGGATGCTTTAAAAAAAAAAAAGTGATTCAAGAAAATTCAGCTTTGAAATCACAGGAATAAATTACATTTTTAAATGTATTCAAATAGAAAACAGTTATTTTAAATAGTAAAAAATATAAATTAAAAAAATAATAAATATTTTTTAAAAATATGTAAAAAATATTAATTAAAAAATAATAGTAAAAAAAATACTGTTTATTTGCTTTGGATCAAATAAATGCAGGAGAAGAGACTTCTTTAAAAAACATTAAAAAAATCTTACTGTTCAAAAACTTTTGACTGGTAGTGTGTGTGAGCATTTAATAAATATAATGTTGTAATAAACCTGCTGTTTTGATCTGGTGCAAGGTTTCAAACCTCCAGCCCGCAAACTTCACGCTAAATTGTTGGGGACCATCACAGTGCTTTACTGTTTACACTGCATTAAGACAATTATTTACATATACATGCATATAATATATTAAAATAAAGCAGGTCATGTAGTCTAACAGAGGCACAGGAGCGGGACACTAATCCCTCTGACTCCTGATGTTTTTATAATTATCATCTTTTGTCGTCATCATCATCCTGTGCACCTGAAATTCATTTGAGACATGTTTACTAAATATAAGTCTTCAATTTTGTGGTATGCTTATCCTCATATTGTCCGCCTGCAGTTACAAAACGCAATTACAGTATTTTGTTTAAAAAAAAAAAAAAAAAAAAAGAATAAATACATCAGGGTGTTGAACAACAACATTTCGAATATCTTATTTTCTCTGAAATGAGTCAGAAAGCCAAACGGCCTTGCTTTAGAGATCTGCCATCTGAGGATGGCAACACCTCCAGAGAGTGCCCTTGAAGGTGTGAGCAAGTATACGTGCAGTGTCATTTTCTCACTGAAACGTGTGCTTTGATAAGCGCCAGTGTGGATATCTCACCTGAGTGGCGAGACTGAGCACTTGTTGCACCAGCTCCTGGGTCTCGGTGGGTTTCTTCAGGAACAACTTCACAATAGCTGTCAGTAACTGCAGTTGCACCTGAAAGAGAAGTGTGAAAAAACATTTACACAGAGACAAATCCTGTAACACAATCTTCCAAGAGGCAAGTTCATGTAAGTTCATTACAAGCATTCCCTAGGGTTGTATGGTATGATTCTTATGATACCACTACTAGTGAAAGGGACAAATTTCATGTGCATGGAAGCAACTTAATACACCGCATGCATATCACAAGTCTACTTGTACTAATTACAGCATTACTTATTTCACAAGCGAAGAGGGTTTTAATAAAGCAATTTGAAAGGCACTTCACCTGTGTGCTCTCATCATGGAAGCCTTCCAGGAAGCTCTCCAGCAGCTCATCTGCATTGTCGATCCTCTCTGCGTACTCTCCCACAATCCAGATCATGGCTGCCCGAGCCTCAGGCTCATCCAGAGAGTCCAGGTTCTCACACAAAGTGGCAATCACACTCTCATACCTGACAATACATTCAAGAAAAAGCAACAATGAAGCAGCTCAAAGAGCAAAATGGCATAGCAGGGGAAGACTGGGTTCAGTGAATCTTTATTGAATTCTTCCTCAACACATTTTAGTATGAAAGGCATGGCTGAACAGAGGCTGTGTCAGGACAATGAACCTCTAACATCTGGATAATGAACCTTAGCCAAACAGAAATAGGATGCAGTTTAGAGAGAAAAAGAGAAAAACAGCTTTAGTGACCAAGAGGTCAGGGACAGGGGAAACTGTACAATAAACACTGAAAAACCTACTTGTTGGGGTACTTGCGGAAGATGTCCTTGATGACCACAATGGCTTCCTGCACCACATAATTGACCTTGGTCTGAATGAGGTCAAGGAGGGTGCTTACACAACGCTCTGCTGATTGCTGTAACAGAGACAGGAAGAGAGAGAACGAGAGATCAGCTGATCTGTTGACGCGTAAATAGCATCATCCAGAAATCAGTTAGCCAATTAAACACTTGGCTTTTGTTTCACATCAGGTTGAATCCTTTCATTATGAGTGGTGAACTTTACAATTAAAATTAACACTCATCAGACTGCCAGCGTTAATTAAGATAATAATGATAATAATAATGCTATCCCAATCAGGGTCAAGCCAGCTCACCTCTACTTTAATTGCACAGCGGCCAATGGCTCGTACAGCTTTACGCACAAAGTCCACGTCCACTTCAGTGGCATATTCCTTCAGCTCAGCCAGCACCTATACCAAAGTGGTGTCCAAAAGTGAGTGATGTTAACATGAGATTGAAAAGAAATCATAAATATGGAAATAAAAGTTTTAGGATTTAAAAAAAAAAAAAAAAAAAGGAACATTATAAGACGGAAGTAGGGCCACATACACACTTCAAGTTTCAGGAATGACAACTGCATTTAAATGAGGCAGTGAGTCCAGCAAATAATTTTGAATTTAGCCGTTTGGTACCTGCCAACTTTTGGCTAAAGACTCTTTTTGTCCATCGATTTTAACTAAACTACTGCTGATAGATGTGCTGTGTTTTGTTCATGCTCGGAAGGCTGCTTTAGAGAGCGCTGTCTTGCAGTGTTGCCATGTCCTCAAATTTACAAGTGCTTTTAGGCATGCTGCTTGGTCTTAGCTCATAAAGTTAGGCACTTTCTGGAGTTTATAAAGTAGGCTGTTGCAGGTATGAGATATATGATTTTTTTAGTGTTATAAAACAAAGCATTTGGGAGTTTTAATGTGGGTTTTTTTTGTGCTTGTTCTTGTTTGATGCTTTTAGTTTCTATGAAGATCTGAACACACTGGACACTTTATTGCAGGGCTTGTGAGCACAACTAGCCCTGTGTCAAAATGCGCTAAGGTTAAGACTATTCACTGTTATTTTCTTGCATCTCACATACATACGAAGACACATTTCTGATGCGCGTTTAATTACGCCATTAACAACTAGTTGTACAGTTCAGTTCAGTACACACTGCGTAAAATTTAATTCATTCATTCACCTGAGCAATGTTGGCCTGAGATGCCAGGCGGATCATGATATCCAGCTTCTCCAGTTTGACATAGATTGGGTCATTATATTTCACAAAGAAAACCTTCATCTCATGCTTTAGAATTTCAGGGCTGGTGGACACAGTATAAAAAGGAAAAAAAAATATTATTAAAACTAAATCACAAAAAAATTATTTGCACATTGACTTTTGAAATAGCCAATCCATCATCACTAAATTATTTTCCTCAGCTCTGCACCTACCGTTTCTGTACGATGAGGTTAATGTTCCTTAGGGCAACATACTGCAGTTCAGGTTCAG